>LPNX010464985.1:229470-275757 GCA_001517045.1 Pseudotsuga menziesii | reverse complement strand
TGGCATCATACCACAAGAACCTGTTCTTTTCGAGGGAACTGTTAGAAGTAACATCGATCCTCTTGGGCATTACTCTGATGATGAAATTTGGAAGGTAAAGTAATCAATACTATGTTCCATCTTTTCCTGTTGATCATATGCCATATACCTCTCTCACAGTTAAAGCATGCATAATAGAAAGAAAATCTGTATCAAACATGTTTTGTTCGTCCTGATTTTCTTGAATTATTCCTGCCATTTGATATAATAGACTAACATGAACTCCATTCAAGAGCTTTGATTTCTTCCAATATCATTTTTGGGCAGTTTCAACTAGTAAACTGTAAAAAATATGCCGAGCTAAATGGGTGGTACATACTAGTATACTACAGCTACTTATCTAAGATACAGACACAAGTAGCCCTACTTTCATTTCACAAAGCTTACTTGTTATGCATTTTCTTTCATCTTGACATAGTCTGGTGATGACAAGTTGATGAATTTACTTCTTACAGAGCCTTGAAAGGTGCCAACTGGCCAATGTTGTTGCTTCAAAACATGAAAAACTGGACTCTCTAGGTATGTTGCAATCAGAAGTGGAAAAAGTAATAAACTTTCCTTGAAATTTGTTAATAATTCTAATTGCATCTACGATCTGTTTTTGTGATTTTTGGATGATATTTAAGGCTAATGTTTGGGCTTTCATTGTTGTAGTGGTTGATAATGGAGACAATTGGAGTGTTGGGCAAAGGCAGCTTCTTTGTTTGGGGAGGGTTATGTTGAAACGCAGCCGCATCCTATTTCTTGATGAAGCAACAGCATCTGTAGATGCACAAACAGATGGTGTGATCCAGAAGATCATACGTGAAGACTTCGCCGCTTGTACCATAATCAGCATTGCTCACAGAATACCCACAGTCATGGACTGTGACAAAGTTTTGGTTGTTGATGCAGGTAAGTTATCAATACAATAAGTATAATGACTTCATCATCAAAATCAAGGGATCTGTAATTGACATGTTTCACATACCTTTCATTGAACAGGAATTGCCAAGGAGTTTGACAAACCATCTAAGCTACTAGAACAACCATCATTATTTGGAGCATTAGTCCAGGAATATGCTACTCGATCATCAGATATATGAAACTCAAAAAATCAAATCCAGCATTCTTCTCCATCTAAAAGCTGGAGTTGTTACCTGAACAAGGCAATATAGATGAAATGACAGCTTGGTGAATCATAAGTTAGCTCATCATATTTCATTTGCTGGAATCATATTCTACATATCCTCCTATTGATGCTCATTGCTCAGCCTATATCAATGCAGTAGCCCTGGTGTTGATCGCTGCCAAAAATTGATTAGATTTTAATCTTACATAATGCAATATGTGTCTTTTCTTTGTTGTTTGGGCCTTGAAAAGCTATTTGGTGGCAGAGAAGCTTCCCAATGATCTATGATATTCATGTTGCTGGTTTTGAGCTACAATTGTGCTATGGATACAAAATATAATCTGCCCACATCAAGAGATCTGGCTATGTCAGTCATATATGGTTGGAAAGATAATATCCAACATAAGGAAATATGCAGAGTTTCATCAAGATAATCCGTTCTGGATATTACATTATGTTAAAACAATAGTTTAATGATAATGGTGATGAAAAAGAGATCCCAACACTGCGAGCAGAGCTTCTGTATTGGTGGACAAGAAAATAGCTTTGTACAACTATTTGGTATATGCATTTTGAATATCATTGACTGCGTAATGGTGTTAGTGTTTCCTCAGTCTTATGGTTAATACTAGCTTTTCTTTTTCCTTTTTCTTTCAGTATAAATTCAAATATAAGATGTATAATAAAAAAAGAGGGACCCCATAACATAATAATATTATAAGCACATAGAACAGGGAAGTTTCCTGCATTCCCATTAGAGATTCCAAGTGTGAATTTGTTATCTTGCTCGTAGGACTTCAATTAATCAGAAATTTTGTGAGTTATAAATAAAGAAACAAGTGCCCTTGTGTTGTGCTAGGGATGTAACATGGGAATTGGAATGTCATATGAGGCATTGCCTTGTTTCATTATAGAAACATAATGAAATCCTAAAATATGGTTATCTTATGTAGTGGATAGGATAGCTTGCAATCATACTCAGCATGAAGAATCAAAGGGCATAGAGCATTAACATCTTCATCTCAAGATGTGTTTCCTTTGAATGCATTCACATTAGGACTATTGGCCTTGTATGCAATTTCCTTTCCTATTGTTATGGAGGGGTACTGTTTTTCTTTGAACCATGGGGTTTTTTAATCTTATTATTTTGAGTATAATGCCTATTCTGTCTGACTCTACAGTAGGTAGGTATTCAGGGATTTTGTTTATGTTGTATTCAATACTGGTTAAGCTTTTCTATTTGGACTCTTGGAGGAAAAAGGGACCTACGGTCCTACACATACTTACAGGGAGGCCATCTTTAGTGCTTTCTCAGGAACCTTCCAAGAAAAGTAAAAGTCAAATAATAGACATGGTTGCACACATTGGTAGGCAACATGGATGGAGTAACCCTACTCTGAGAACATTTAAATTGCAAAGGTTGAATCCATTATTATTATGGGCTTCATGTGGAAATTTCAAGAAATTTGCAAATTAAACACTTCTAAAATTTATACTCAAACTTGAGGTTCCTCTAATCTATTTCCTGTGAACTTTCAGTGTTGTGGCTGAGTCTGAAATATAAATTACAGCAACTTATATTTCACTTCTATCCAATTAAATATGTGAGGCAACCCAAGAAAATAAACACTGAAGCGATGTACCTCAAGGGAAATAGATTTCCAGCCCTAAGGGCACAATCCACAACCTATAACAGATCTTAAAAATACTTATGAATAGCAGCTTTGTTACAGCCACAAATATGACCTCTTACCTTATATTTACTTCAAATCACTCAACAAAATCTGCTCACTGTTATGTTAAATCACATACATAACAAACACAGGGAAATAATCAATTACCATAAGAATATAAGCTAAAAATCAGATTTGCAAGTACACAAAGTTTGGATAGCAAAGTAGTCTTTATATAAACAATAAATACATTTACAAGCACCAACCAACAGCTCATCACAAGCTAATACAAGTTTGTACTTCAAGGTCAAGGTCAACTCCCTCTTGTTGAGAGAATCCTTATATAACAACCTTATCCTGGAACTAATCCATACTCCCATCAGCTGTAACCAAAAAATCAATCAGTGATTCCACAATTGGTTTTGTAACTGTCTCCACAAGGTTGGAGGCACATTCCTTCATCGTGGCTTCCTGCCAATACCTGCTGAACTGGATCTATAAGTAACCTATAAAGGCCACCTTCTCGCTCTCTTCTAACCAAAACTTGATCAGATCCATGGCTGTTGTCTCTAACGGTGACTTGCTTCCCATCAACCTCAACCAATCACCATAAATTTGACATGCAAGAAACTAAAAGAAGACTCTTAGTTAACTCAAGCACATATAAGACAAATCTAGCTCAAGAATATCACTTGAAGGCATTTGGACAGATATGGATCCCAATCCCTTCACAAGATATGTGGCATCATCACCCAACACCACACAATCCTCCCTCTTTCTCTTGACACCTATTGGAGATCTTTCAATCACAAGTCACATGTTTGGAAGATCAACTATCCACATACTATCCAACATTTGAAATTGTATTCATGGAAAGACATGACACCATGGCAATGCCAGTATCAAGCCTAGCTATCAATTCATTCACACTTGAAACATCTACACCTCTTGCAAAAAAAAAATGTTTCCTTCTCAAGACACGGTGAAGCATAGCGACTGTGCTTGTCGCACCTGAAACACTAGATTCAACTCTTGTCTTTCTTCCTTGACATGAAGAATCTAATTCTTCCTCCTTGCTCTTTTGACCCCTCCTAGGTTCTTTCCTACCTCCTCTCCCCACCTTCCTAATGAGGGATACGTCTAGTACATCATCCTTATCCTTGTAACTGGTTGAGACTTGTTGTAGTCTCATTTCCTCTCCAATGAAAGCATCCCACAAATGGTCAAAGTTAGGTAACTTCTCTCC
Organism: Pseudotsuga menziesii; assembly: GCA_001517045.1. Taxonomy (NCBI): domain Eukaryota; kingdom Viridiplantae; phylum Streptophyta; class Pinopsida; order Pinales; family Pinaceae; genus Pseudotsuga; species Pseudotsuga menziesii. The sequence goes on along the minus strand of LPNX010464985.1, from coordinate 271,688 downwards.
ACCACAAATAATTTGGACAAAGTTGTGCCATAGTGGACTAAAGCCATACAAATAAATTTGGACTAGCTCATTATCCTCAACTTTGTCCCTGTTGTAATCACTTAGATTGCAAGATTACCAATGATACACATATAGAATCATATAACAATAACATAACAAGAGACAAGAATGGTAGACAGAATAACAGATTATATTACTCAAGTACACATGTGGGTTCATACAATAAACCAAACCAAATATCTATTTACCTCTACATCCTATATATATATGTTTACAAAACAGTTACAGAAACTACATGTCGCTTCAACTAATCGACACGACCTATGAGGTCGATCTAATCTACAATTAGTCGACTAGAGAGTCTAGTTGTTTTAGCCGACTAGCTCCTCCAACATCTCCCCCAGCATAAAATCTTCCTTCGTCCTGAAGAAATGAGGAGATGCTAGTCTTCTGTCTTGAGTAGCTCTACTGTTGTATTTCTTTGTACAGACTATGTTGCCTGATAGATGATTGTTGCTGTACGCAGACTTCCACAATAGCCTCTGCTGTAATTGAAAACTTATGTTGGAATTCTTCCCAAGTGTGAAGTGCTTTTTGAATGTCTATGGTTCAAGTGGTGAGAGTCAACAAATTCTCAACCTTTTTTATGCATGTTTATGCTAAGGATATTGATCATGTTAGTCCCCAAAATTTGTGTCTTTTCTTCAGCAACGACAATTAATCTTTGCATTTGTGGTCCAATCTTGTCGACATTGAAGAGGCTCAGTCTGGCTTGGCTGACCCATTGATGCTCTTGTTTTTTGAGTTTTTCTAATTTCGTCATTTCCAACATGAGTTGATCATGGATTGTTTGTGCCATTGCTTCGGTACTTACTTGACAGTTCTGAAGTGAACTAATGAGTTCACAAGTCTTCTGCATCTGTTCAAACACCTGACCATAATGTGTGTACCAATTTCTCAATACCTCTGTTGTTACTTTGGATTCTGTAATATATTGTTCCAACAAGTTGTAGGCTGCCGAGAACGTTGTATATTGATTTCTCAGAAGAACAATAGTCTCTTCTGCCTGCTCCTCTTGCCTTTCTTGTAGTTGCGCTTGAAGTTTCGACACGACACTTTCAAACAGTCGGTATGCTCTGTCTAGTGTTTTGTCTGTGTAGACCCCTTCTGGGATTGTGATGAATTGCTTCGCCAAATTTTCACACTTGGTTAGGAATTATGTTTGCTTTGTCTTTATTTTCTTTAATTGCTCTTTATTTCTCTTTCTCCTAATTCTGGATTCTTTATTTATTGCATCTACCAACAGGTCGAGCTCTTCTTCTCTGGCCTTCTGTGTGTGACTATTGTTGTCAAACCTAGTTGAACTAGGTGGATTATTGAAGGTGTTTGTTGTTGTACCTATTGTAGTTGTCTTTGTTGTTCTTTATCTTGCTTCTTCTTTTCTTTTCTTTCATTTCTTCTCCTCTGCTCCTGTTCTCTAGTTTGTCTGTTGGCGGAGGTGTAACTTGTATTTTCTTTGTAGGTAAAATAGGTAAAACATGGCTTGGTGGATGGGTTTTCGGTGGAGGATTGATAGGTGGTGATTGTATGGGTGGTGGTGTAGGTGAGGGAAGAGGTGGTGGTTGTTCAGAAGTTGATGATAGTGAAGTTGGGATGGAATCTATCGGTAAGGGACTTTCGACAATTTCGCCAGCCTTGACATATTCGACATTTTCTACCATTTCTTTACTTATTTCTATTGGCTCGATTGGGTCGACAACTTCGAGAAGTTCATCAGAAATGGTAGGTTCAGCGATTTCAATGGTAGGGTTAAGAAGTGGTAGGTTTTCAATGGGTTGTGTGATGAAGGATGATATTTGCTTCGCCACTATATCGTTGGTTTTATCGAGGTTTCTTTGTAGAATGGTTTTGACATGCCCAATGATTTGTGTCTCTGGAATGGAAGATTGTGGGTAGTTAGGATTTGGTGGGATGGCTAAACTATTTTGTGGGGAATTTGTGGCTATGATCGGTTTCTTTATCTTCATTTGCGTGACATCAGGAAAAATTGATGGTAGTTGGTTTATGAAGTCTTGTAATTCAATATCTATATGGAGTCAAGCACGGAGTGGTGCGGGAAAATGATTGTAAGTAGGGGTTTGTGATGGAAGATAATGTAGTTGTTGTCAAGATCGGTATGGCCTCTTTGACAACTAGGGTCGAGGATGGAGGTGGTGGGGTGTGAGTGAGCTCAACGCGATCAACAGAAGGTGGAGTAGCAATTTTTTCTTTCTTTTGTCTTGTCTGTGGTTGCTTCTCCTCTTCTGCGTTGAACTTGTGGAATTGTTCATCAACTGATATTTTTCTCTTTGCAGCATCCTACAGAATTTGGACTGCACTATCATACAGTTCGTCATTATCGTCTTTTGTTTCCTCTTGGAGTATGAGCTTACGCTTTCCCTTTCCTCTTATCGTACTCTTCTGTCAAGCTTTAAAGAGCTCGTCAACTATTTGTCGGATATTTTCTTTCATTAGTGCATAATCAGGAAGAGGGGTATCAAATTGGGTGCCCTCATCTGTCGATTCTACTTCCTCCTTAGGTAGTTGTGTCGTTGTGACAGTGACCCCTAATGGGTTAATGTCACCAGTTCTTTTGTTATCAAGAGTAAAAGTGATAATGTGAAGTCGAACTTCATAATCCTCGTCTTTTTTGGATCAGTCAGAGGTTCGACTATGGGTTGGCCGACTTTCTTCGCTATTAGTGGTATGTCCAACTTAATGTTAGACTGTCGACTGAGTTCAATGAAGATTTCCTCGACTAAAGGGTATAAGTCGAGAGATTTAGCATTTCCTCCAACCCCTTGTAAATACCAGATCGACGTATGGTTTAATGCAAGTTGAATGTGTGCGGTTGGTGGTAGACATCTTCGGATATTTTAAAGTACCCTCCATCTAGCAGATTTAAATTTTAGTTCTTGAAACCAAGTGTCCAACCAAATATTGGTTGTTTGTGCTCCCAATCGACATCTTGTCGGTGCAAAAGACTTAAAATTCCACATTGCTATTCTGTTTGGCTCATTGAACTCCTGATCTCCGACTGGTCGAATATGGTACATTGCAATCCAAATTATTAATGAAGGATATCTAATTGGGGTGCCTTCTTCCTGGAACTTGGTGTATGTGTGTTTGATTATGTCTGCTAAATGTTCTACCCACCTGTAGAGTTTTCCTTTTTTCGACACATTCTGCACTGCTTCTAACATGTCGAGCTTCAGGCCAGAACCTCTTCCTATTCTTGTTAACTTTGCAGAAATAATATTTGCAACTATCTTAGGTGTGTTGTATTGGATTTGACTTATGATTAGGCCCCTTGAGTTCTTTCCTGTTGTTGTTCCTGTCATTTCTTCCACTAGGCCTCAATTAAACCTAACAGGTACCGATTCTCCTTTGTTTGACAATCCAGTAAGCCTGTAGATCATATTACCAGAGATTTCAACAGGTCTCTCGAAATAAAACTTACCATTGTGATATCTACTAACAATGAACTGTGCAATTATTTCTTTTGTTCCGGCAAAGCTGTCTATCAAAGGTGCATTCATATAACTAAGGATTGTACTTGCGCTTAATTTTTAAGCTTCCTCCATCCGTTTTCCATTTTCATATGCCCATTCCTTGATTTCCTTCCATATTATTGTCCATGATGTTTCCACTACCTTTGCATGGTGAATGTTATGCAGTCGTTCCACCAATGGAGTGATATCATTTTCTAGCTGTTTGAGTTTGTTTGTTGCGGGCCTTGTAGTTATCTTCTTGGGTGCCATTATGTCGATTGAGTTTTTTGGTTCACAAGGGGGTAAATTTGTCTCAAGATTTTGGTTGCTCCGGTTTTCTAAATCTTTGCAAAATAATGTTTGAGTCTCGTCTGGTGTGGTATTTATAGCGGAATTACTCAGGGTAGGCAGGAGTGCAGTGGGTGGTAGTATTAATTGTTGTATTAATGGTGGATTTGACTATGAAGGGTGACCTGTCGATACTTCTTTCGAAACATGTCATCTATTGCGCTCCACATATCGATGTTTATAATTACTTGATTGGACCGTTGGCTCCACTTTATGTCGGCGTGTGTCGATATCATGGCGATGTCAGTGGAATGGTCGATATTCGTCGTGTCTATTATTTCAGTGGTTATATCTTTCAAACGGTAATCTGCTGCTTCATGCCTGAGAGTTTATCCAGGTTTCTATGATAGTGATTTTCTGTAGTGTTTTTTTGTGTGATTGTGTTAGGTTTTTATAGTATTTATTTATTTATTTATATTTTTTTCGATTTGTTTTATAGTTATTCAACTATTTTTTTGTATGCTTGGTAGCATTTTTCGTCGGGCACCATTAACAAGTTTCTGAAATATACTACCTTGTAACATTTTCAGACAAACTGATCCATTAGCATTGAATTCTTCGACAATGTATGGGCCCATCCATTATGTATGTAGTTTCTTGTGTTTCCCTTTTACTCGACTATTGTATAATAACACAAGGTTTCCAACCTACAAGTTTTTATTTTTAATATTTCGATCATGCCAAGCTTTTTGCTGTTGTTTTTGGATATCTTGGTGTTGCATTGCAATCAATCGATGTTCTTCTAGCTTAGATAATTGTGTTAATCATTCTTTTCTAGGATCTTCGACATCAATGTGCAATATGTCGGAAATTATAAGGGTTTGTTGTCGAAAGTGTAAAGGAACAACTGCTTCTTGTCCATAAACAAGTCATAACGGTATATGATATGTCGATTGTTTGTACGCAGTTTTGTATGCCCATAAGACAACAAGATTTTTTTCATCCCAGTCGTCCTTGTCGGTATTACATATTTTTATTAGGCCTATAGTCAATGTTTTATTAAAAGCTTTAATTGCACCATTGGATTGTGGGTGATATGCTGTACTCTTCCGATGTTCGATCCTAAATTGTTTTGTCAAAGATGCAATTATTTTATTTATGAAATGTGACCCCTGATCACTGATCAAGGTCAACAAACAACCAAATCTAGTGATAATATTATCATATATGAATTCCGTGGCTACCTCACTTGAGCAGGTTCCGACAGGTTCTACTTCTGCCCACTTAGTGACATATTCGACTGCTATAATAATATATCATGCTCCTGTCAGTCTAGCCGGTATTGGAAATGGTCCTATAAAGTCGATCACCCAAATTTCAAATGTTATACTTGGGTTTACAGATATTAAAGGAATTTCGGTACTTGTTAGAGGCCGACCTAGTCGTTGGCATAAATCACATTTGCTTACAAATCTTCGACAATATTAGTATAATGTCGGCCACCATAATCCCGACTGTTGGATTTTCTTGGCAGTCGTGTCTGACTGAAAATGTCCTCCAACTGGACCATTATGTGCTTCATGCATTATACTTTATCTTTCGTAGTCAAGAATGCATCGACGAAGTACCTCATCTAAACCTACTTTATAGAAGAATTTGTTTACTATACTGTAAGGTGTAGCTTCCATTGCTAGGATTTTCTTCTTTTTATAGCTTATCCCTTCTGGTGCTTGTCCATCTTCTAAGAATTGGACAATTTCTGCTAATTTGAAAGGTATAGCTTCAATTAGGAACAAATGTGCATCTACTAGATCATCTTCAATTCCAGTCGGTTCTTCCCCTATGTCGATTCTCGATAAGTGGTTAGGTCCAACATTTGCTTTCCCTGGTCGAACTATAACTTCAAACTCGAATTCCTGAAATAATAGTAACCAACGACATATTCTACCATGATGTAATGCTTTATTAACTAAATATTTTAATGCATGGTGGCCAATATAAAACACAAAGGGGTTATCTAGAAAGTAGTGTCAATACTTCTGAAGCGCGAATACCATTCTGAGTGCTTCCCTTTCTGTTGTCGAGTAATTATGTTTGACTTTATTCAGTTTTCTAGTACTATATACAAGTGGATAGTCCATTCCATCATCACCTGGTTGTGTTAATATCACTCTGATTGCTATGTTAGATGCATCAATATGTACATGAAAAATTACCGACCAATTCGGGAATCGAAGAATAGGTGCTTCAACTAGTTTTTTCTTTAAAATGTCGAAGCATGTATCGCATTCTTTGGTCCATTCATATTCTTTATTTTTTTAAATAATTCTTCTAACGGATATGTCATATCGAAATAGTGTCGAATGAATTTTTTGTAATACCCTCTATGTCCAAGTAAGACTCTTTCTTGCTTCGGATTTACTGGTGGTTTTAAGTCGAGAATTATTTTAATTTTAGCAAAGTCAAATTCAATGCCTTCTTTACATGCAATGTGTCCTAATAAGATTCCTATCGGCGTTGCGAAGATACACTTTTTGATATTAAGGGATAACTGTATCTGTCGGCATCTTTCGAGCATGAGTTGTAACCATTTACAATGATTTTTGAACATAGAATAAATCGTCCAATCGTCGAAGTATAAAACCATTTTTTTTATACATATATTATTGGAATGCTTTAACAACTATTCTAGAAAATATAGTTGGTGCGTTCTTAAGTCCAAATGGCATGACTTTATATGCGAATGATCCAAATTCACATAGAAATGTCATTTTCTTCTGGTCTTCTTTAGTGATAGGAAGTTGATTGTATCCTAAGAAACCATCGGTGAATGAATAACATTTGTGCCCTACAACTTCGTTCAAAATTTCATTTGCAAAAGGAGTAAAAAATGGATCTGTAAGTGTTACTTTGTTCAATTCTGAAAAGTTGACCGTAAATTCTCAGTTGTGTCGGGTCGTGTTTCTTTGGATGAATGACCATTGGGATTTCCCATTTTGACTAGTCAATAGGATAGATGATTCCAGTCACTAGCATACCGTCAATTTCCTTTTTTATGATTTCCTTATATTTATGTGCTAGTTTGTACAGTATTTTCTTCATAGGTTTTGCCTCAGGTTTTATGTCGATTTTCATTTCACCCATCTATTCTACAATTCCTTTGAGATCCTTATAGTCCCGAGCAAAAACTTCTTGAAATTATTTAAGTAAGTTGACGGTTTCTGTTGTTTGTTCTTTATTCCAATAGTCGCCAATCTTTGCAATTTTTGGTCTATCACCATTGGATATGTTGACTTCTTTTGACTTTATTTTTGCATCCATCCACTCTAGTGCTTTACTTTCATTAATTTTTCGACTCCCTTATTTAAAGTATGAAAATGTCGGTGGAAAATCTTTCGTTGTTAACCATTCGTGATCCTCTTTTTTTGTTGTTTCAACTTTGAATATTGTTTTGATTGGTCTTGTCGTTTCGGAGTGATCAAATTTCTATTGAAAGCTTTTTCCAATTGTAGATTATGTTTCTAGTCAAAGTCTTGTCGACTGAGGTATTTTGGCTGACCGAACATAATGACATGAGGCGTTCGGTCGGTTATGAGTTTCTGCAGAAGTACTATTATCAGTCGGTTTTAAAAATGATTTTATTTGCTTTGATGCTTTGACTAGTAGGTCATTTCATGTATAAATTTGAAGTCCTTAATGAAATTTTCTTTTAGTTAGTTCCACGTGAATGTTTTGCCTCATGCTTCTTCCATTTTGTACCATTGATTTGGAAAATAATCTAATGTCGACGGGAATAGGTGGGGCCAAATTCATTTGTGTTTATATCCTATTATTTTCCATTTTTTCACATATAATGATGTGTTTTTCAGGGTCGTGCCCTTGTGTAAAGATTGGTATTTTTTACTGATTTTTTAGATTCTTCCCTCCAAATATTTCGACAAAATAAGTTGAAGTTTCTAACCATGTTTGTAGTCTCCACTGGTGGGTATCCCACCACCAAGTAGTGTGTCACGTAAATGTTTCGATTAGACTTCAAAGTCGGCGCTGTTCACTTATATGTTTAGAGACTTGTTCTACATGAAGCACTGGTGATTCCCATTCTTTATACCTAAGTGATGGTCGGCTTGATGTTTCCTTCTTCATTGGAGCTAGGAATGTATACTCTGTAATTTTTCGTTCAAATATTTTAGGAATTATAGACACAAAAAAACATTGTCAAGTTTGATTTTTAGGAATGGCTTGGATGGTCCAACATTCCCTTGCTTACAATTCATAATTTTCCATCTCTCAATCATATAATTCTACATCTGAATTATACCCAATAAAATTTAGATTTCCTAAGTGAAGTTCTCCATAAGGTTCAACACAATCCTCATTATTCTGTAGTTGGTATAATTGTCGAACGTCAACCTCTTCATCTATAGGTTATGTCCATGGTTCACCCTAAGATGGATGAATTGGAACAATCACTTTTTGCTCATTTCCTTTAAGTTTTATTCTTTCTTTATCTAGTGAAATTGATGCCTTCATAGTGAAATTGATGCCTTCATTTTTCAACCCCATGGTTGACCTACCAAAGCTGGGAAGGAACTGGATCTGTCCTTAGGATTGATTATTTCAAATTTGACTTTAGTGGTGATACCTTTGTTAGTCGTGTCGACATTTTTCCAGACACTAATGGGTTCAATTAATCCTTGATCTAGTAATTTTAGGTATATGCTAGATTCCTTAAGTCGGGGTTTACCGACTTGTTCCCATGTGTCCCTGGTCATAATGTTTACCTACGATCCGAAGTCGAGAACAAATTATCGGATGTGGTAACCTTCAATTTCCACGTCGACTAAAGGGTCGACATCATTTTTATCTTTTTTATTAAGGCTACATATGCTTTTATCATGTTTTTCTTCACCATAATTATTCTTAAGATTGTAAAATAAATCAATTAATTTTGCAACATAATCATCAATATTTATCATTTTAATTAATTCTTTGGCAATATTTTGTTGAGAATCATTAGTTTCTTCTTGTGCAACTAATTCTTGGAATATGCTCGATGCATAATTATATATTTGTTTATGTATAGGAGAGTTAGGATAATCTTTGTTATTCTTTATTTTGCTTATTTTTGGGTTATCCGTGCCAGTTTTTGTACCTTGTCGCGTAATGATTTGTAAGTTCTTAGTTCAAACAACATCACATTTTTTAGCACTAGACAAGATGTTAACATTTATTATTATTATTAAAGTTTTCAAGCATGGTGGGGCAGTCCTCCAAAGAGTGATCACTGTCACCACAACTTAATACAAAATTCAAGAACGATTCGATCCTTGTATGGACACTTAGCATGCCGATGTCCTTCATTTAAGTACATATAGCACTAGATAGGTCGACTTGGTCTGTTCACCCGATTATCAAAGTATCAACCTCGACCTGAAAATCCTCCACATCTATTATTGTTGTAACGATGCTCATATCTTCAGCCGTCATACCTTTGATTGTTTTGATCATTTCGGTCATTATTATTCCGTGTATCATTATCGTTATTGTTGTTGTTCTGTGCGACAATGTTCTTTTGGTAAATTGCTTGATAAATTTGTCAGTTTTTCAAGTTTAGCTGCCACTCCACTGTCGAATGGATTTTGACTTCACATATCATGCACCAATGAGCTTTTTAATTTTTTATATTGTATGGGAAATCCTTTGTTGTGTGTAAGTCATGCTCCTAACATATATCACAAAATCACTTTGATTGAATGAACCATATTTCTTGTCGACGTTCCTCCTATCGACAATGGTCCTTTGTATGACTCATTGTTGATCATTTAGTATACTAGACATTGTGTCCTTTGAGGATTATCTCCCTTATTGATTTCTGCATGATTTCCAATTTTTCGTCAATACAACTATCGATAGGATTTACTGGGTAATCCTCCTCCATTTCTATCTGCAATGCCTTAGTTAACACATCTTCATATGCATTGAAGTTGTCCAGTCGGATATTCATTCGGATTTTTTGTAAGATTCCTGCAAAAAACCATTGGATCAATAATTGTTCATCTATTTTATATTCCAATTGGTTCAATAGGTCTTTGAATCTCTTATCATACTCCTGAATTATTTCCGTCGATATATGGGATGTAGTCTTCAACTTCTTTGCTGCAAGGTGTTTTGCATCTGGTGTTTTGAAGAATGACATGAATTGTTGTTTTATTTGGGCTTTGGTTGCATTTGGCATTTTCTCTGTATACGTCGTGTACCACGTTAGTGCTCTGTTACGCAAAGCACCAACAAATTGGGCCATTTGTCGATCTTCATTATTAATAGCATTTTCCTCCCAAATCGACTCACACACAAACCAATGTCGTTTGGGATATTGATCACCCTCATAGAGGGGAATGTGTGCAGACATGTGCGCCATATCTTCGACGTCTATGTCTCCTTCAGGCGATGGAGGGGGTGGTGGTGGTGGTGGGTTACTTTCTATAACTCTGTTTCCTTCACAGATAGTTTCGACGAAACTTTTGTTTCCGTCAGAAGTTTTTTCTGTAACAGTCGGTGTATTTTCAAATAGAAGCTGATTTATGTCGACTCCTTCTAGTGATACCCAATAGTGAAATTGAGACTAGGGTACCCTTGCTGGTGACGTCGACTGGTCTGATGGATTCTCTATAGATGGAATTGGCTGGGGGGGTTCTCCTTCATGATCTGAGTAGAGTAAGTGAATACTACAATTAGATGGATAGGGTTGAAAAGTAACCCAATTTCCTTCTTGCGGTCAATGAATTATAAGATGTTTGACATCATTTCCTTCATCATCTAGTCAACTCCATACACCTAATTCGCTAGCTCATAGTACTAAGTCTTCTTGAACAATTCCCTCCACTCTAGCACTTAGGATACGATTTGGTAGGGAATGAGGCGTTATATTCTGGGGTATGTCTAATTGGAGAGCTCTACCTCGCTCTATCCAAAAGTCTTCATCCATTGGTGACATTTCTTCATCGACACCCTCTTCCTGTCGGTCATGACCCGACTCTAGCGGATTTTCTTATGTTTCTGTCACTCTATTCGTCAGTCTTTCTTGTTGGAGCACAACATCTTTCTCTCTAATTTCCTCCCTCCTCTTTCTCCTCTTCTCATGTTCTATCTTCTTTATGTCTGGAGTTCTTTTGTGAATGACTATTTTACTTTTCTCCTTTTTCTTTCGACTTTTCATTGCTAGCATCGTTGTTTTCTTCATTAGTCGACTAGAATTTCTCTACTCTACTTCAGAACATGACCAGCTACCCCCCACATTTGACCTGAAATATTTTTAGAAAGCTCGAGTGGAACTTTCTATTTGTTTGAGAAGTACTCCCACTTTTTTTCTTGAACAAATTTATCCCGCTCTATCTTCTTGGCCTCCCAGTTTGTATTGCGTGGTGGTGTGATTAGTAGTGGACGAGGTTCAACAATATGAACAACACCCTTGTCGATTAAGAACGTAAACAATAGCGTCGGAAATGAACACAGGAACTGTTTGGTGAGGTCGTTATAGAATCTCTCTTTGATACTATCAATAAAGACTCTTTTATTGACTTCTCTTTCCTCATGGAACTCATTGGCGATTCATTCGAACCACTCCGAAAAATTTGTGTGGCCTCCCCTTGTTAACTTCTAGAGTAACTGTTTTTCTTTATCTCTTGTTGGTTGTTTCATCCAGTAGATTTTTCAAATACTGAGGTATGGACTCAACAAAATTTTCATGTGTTTTATAGAAAAAATTCTCCTTTGCTTAGGAAATAGTGAGTTTGTTTTTTCTGGAGTAATTCTGCAAATAATTTACAATTTTACGTTCCCACCAATTCTTAATCTCCTGCTCTGAGATCATCTGGTCATAGTCATTTCATCCAGTATATGTACCACCGAAAACAGAACCAATGTTGTAATCACTTAGATTGCAAGGTTACCAATGATACACATACAGAATCATATAACAATAACATAACAAGAGACAATAATGGTAGTCAAAATAATATATTATATTACTCAATTACACATGTGGGTTCATACAATAAACCGAACCAAGTATCTATCTATCTCTACAACCTATATATATGTTTAAAAAATAGTTACAAAAACTAGTTGTTGGCTCAGCCAACCGACACGACCTATGAGGTAGACCTAATCTACAATTAGTCGACTAGAGAGTCTAGTTGGCTTAGCCAACTAGCTCCTCCAAGAGTCCCCAACTGCATCATTTTGATCTCTCATCTCTGCTTTCCTCATGATATAGCTTTTCATTGTATCTATGTTTCTCATGTAGGTAGAACTGAGCTTGTTCTTTTAATATCATCTTCTTGGATACCTTCACGCTCTGGTACAAGGTCCTAGGGCATCATACATCTCTTTTTCAATCTTCTTCCCCATGATATGGGATCAAATGATCCTTCATTGAATCCAACAGGATTCACTTTTCTACCAATACCCTCTTGTTGTTTTCTTGCATATATTTGGTTTTTGTAGGTGACACAACCACCTTCTCCACAAGGTACCACAATTATGCCATTTCCAAGAGGTTCTACAATCTTAACTTCCATGGCACAAAGTTGGAATCTCCCTCCAACAAGTGACTCTCACATACCAATAATCTCCATCATTGCCACTATCTAGAATAAAATACACTCTACAATCATTGAAATCACAAGGTCTTCTCACCTCACAACCCTCAACAAACCCACATGTGGTGTGAAAATTATTGGAAATGTTCTACTCCAATCATTGAAGCCTAGACGTGTTTCCCATTGAAATATTTCGATGCCTCTCTACTCCAGACAACTTGTCTCTCCATGCACGAAATCTGAAATATTTTAGGTGCCAATCTCTTATACCATGTTAAAATTTCTCAGCACATGGTAATAGTCCCATGCTGATTTCTAACCTACCTACTTAGGAAAACAAAAAATGAAATCTCTATAAAGAATGCAAATCGACTTTTTACCATGAACTAAACCACATCAAGGTGAAGAAAGTAGCAACAAACACACAAATTTGTAAGTCAAATTACATCATTGTTTATTAATTTTTAAAACAACAATTACATTGAAAGCTTCAAACTCTACCTTTCATCTACTGCTTCCTATCTTGAAAATTGAATGAATAAACATATTTCCCTACCTTCTCTGTTTTAGATTGAAAAGAAAAGTGGGTATAATGAATTTGGAAACATGCACAATAGTGCCTCTACTAGATATTATATGAGGCATGCAAGCATATATCCTCCTTGAGTTCTATTCCTTAACTACTAAGTTGCATGTGCTTCATTAAATTGACCTAGGCTAAATGCTCCTTGCCTATAGTAGTGCATGAAAAATTAAATTATAAATTTAATGCATGCAAATTCTAAATAATCAAAAATAGTAAATGGATTACTAAGTATAAAAGGTGGTATATAAATTGGAACTAAACTAAGGACGACACAGGCATGCACCCTATATCTCTCTTTCCTCCATAAATGATCCCTTCCACTCATTATTGTTTACGGAATTGCAGGAGGGGGTTTGTACATAATTGTTGTACTATTATATGGAACTTTGTTGTAGAAGGGTTTCTATCACTGTTGTACAAACCTAAAAATATGTCACCTCTGCTTAACCTGATCCTACCCATCAAATCACTTCCTTCTCTAAAGTACTACCTTCAAGACTGGGCACTAAAATATAGACTGATATCGGCACACCCTTGAACTCTAGATCAGTGAAGACCTATGGGACCTTACCCCGTCCCTCGAGATCTTAGAAACATGATGTAATGTCCCTGAATTAGAGGAGTACAAATTATATGAATTTGACAAACATATAACAATTTTACATTGTTTTTTAACTTCAAAGAGCAAATTGCATTCCCATCAACATTTCGTCAAATACATTCATGAACATACCAAAATGGGTAGAATAATGTTAGCACCTTTATTATGAAAAATAGATGATAGACAATACAAATACTATGGTTACTATAGCAACTACAAAAACATACCCAACAAGAACCTGGAAGTGATGCCAACCAGAAGATGAAGTTCCTGTGAACATCCCAAATGGATCCTCCTCCTTTTTTATCTAGGGTGGATATGTTGCACCACCGAAAACAAACCCACAATGGAAAGGTTTTTCAAAACTCTAACGAAAACTCTAGTATAACCTCCAAACAGTCACAAGAGATCAATGTCAAATCAAGATGTCTCCAATGAATGAGTGGATCCTTTTATTATCTTTTTTAATCCTAATACCATGGGTCACCAAAAACCTTCCACTGAAATATCCCATTTTTAATTAAATGACACTTTAATATAATAATTTAGGCATAAGTGTCATCCAATACCCCCTGGGAATGATCACTTGGAAAACGGATATTATAGTCCTCCCTTCCCAATATTTTTTGTCCTCAAGCAATTCCTCCACAACCCGCCGCTCCTCCAAATGAATCAGAATGGTACCAAGGTTCCAAACTAGCTGAGAAGAGGTGAAGCATCCTCCACTCAATACGTCATCCAAGAAGGTACTTCCATAGAATCTTGCCTCTATGTCATCTACTGGATTGTCTAACACTGAAATCAACTGAAATCATCGGGTCCTAAATAAATATTATAAAGAGATCACCATGCTAACGCTTCACCACTCTCATCCCAACTAGATGAATTTCATGCTCCGTCTACATCCTCCTCTCATAGAGCTCCCAACTATAATATTTGTAAGGGCTATCTTGAATATGTTTGTCAATGGTAAAGTCACCAAGATCCCACACTATCATGTAATGCATGAACTATCCTCTACCCATCATGTTGGTCTACCAAGTGATAACACAGGACTCCATCGAACTATCCCTAATGACCCAAGCAATCATAATCTGCACAAACACCTCAAATGGCCTTTGTTTGATCCTGGGTATCCTTAAGTCAATGATATGCTCAATGACTTTGTGAGGAGGTCTCCCTGGATGAAAAACTCTAACGCTCCATTGTACACCACTATATATTTATGTACCCTTTTGTATACTGTTGCATGCAATTGTAACCTCCTGAGCCATCTGGTACCCTGTATGTGCTACTATAGTCAACATTGTGTTGATGTCAACTAATCATGTATATTCCCTAAGTGTCTCCATATTTTTCATGTACCTTTCCACCCAATCCATGGATGTATACATGCCCATGCTGGTTGGTCCACACGAAATGCACTCAGTTAAATCCTATGCAACTAAACCTTGAGCCTTTAGTGGCTCCTCCAACATAAGTGGCTCAAGATATTCATACCATAAAACAATTGCATGGTCACAACTCTTTGTGTCCAAACTCTCCCTAAGTACCTATGACTCTATCTGCTCCTTATGCAGAATTGTCATGAGAGGATCCTCCCTTGTGGTCTCAAGGGGTGGTGTCTTTCTCCTGAGAGGCTCACCCTCTTGAATTCTAGGTGTCTCCCCTTCACCACTATCATCATCGTCAGGAAGTACATATATATAGTGCACCTTACCTTTTCCCTCACACCGGTGGCTTGACTCCCACCGTTCTTTGTAGTCGTAGCACCTATAGGTTTTATACCACTCTGGGTGTTTGATGGTGCAAAATTCCTTAAAGGATGTGGTTGGATGAAATGCTACACTATTCATCATATACTCCCTGAGGCAGATGGTAACATCATCCACATCTTCCTTTGTATCATTTTGATTATAATACCACAACAATAATCTTGTAAGGTTTTGATGACTTTCCATAGTCCTATAATGACCCTTGTAAGGAATAGGACAATTTTTCTTACTAACTTGGGTCCTATTGCTAACTGTTGTAGGCTAATTCACTTGACATGAGGACATAGGACACGAGGATTTGAGTGTCCGATACGAACATGGTGACCCCTGAAATCAGAACACATAAGACATTTTCTATATATAATTAACATTAGTAATTACTAATTATTATCACATTTAAAAATCAAATCAGTAATCACAATGAGATTATGATACACATAGATAATTCATGATACAATATACTTGTGATAGTCACAGATCAAGATGTCAATACTTAGGATTCAAAACCATATTTCTCATTAAGTCATCAAAATCAAAATGTATTACATAGAGGTCGGAATGCCATTGGAAAATGACAAATAGACCAATAGTAATAGTAAATACAAAAATCTTGGGTAGATCAAGATGGAAGAATGAAGAATCTCATATATCAATAGTTCTCCTCCATGCATGAATCAACAAACTCATCATTGCTCTCTTCTTCCTCCTCCTCCTCCTCCTCTTCACCCATCTAAGGATCAATATCTGTTTGTATGGAGGATGATCCCTTCAAAGGATCACTCCCATCAAACGTCACCGGATCTAGCACCAGATCATTAATATCCAGGTTGGCTAATGCCAACTTAATACTATTTCACAAACCCATATAATCAAAAAATACATCCCACATCTTTGTATTTCTCTTCACCCACTCCTCCCTCTTCTTCTAAATAAGACAAAGGCAAGTGTGCACATACACCATCATCTCTAATCTGGATTGCTCAATCCTGCTCTTCTCCAAATTGTACAAGTTTCCATATGTGATCCAATTCCTCTCACAACTAGAGGATGATGTAAATTGAGAGATGATCCTCAAGGATAACTTCTGTAGAAGAGGGCATGTTTCCCCATGAGTTGCCTACCAATTACAAGTCTTCTTAACTCCCCTATCTCCAACCACATCATAGCCTCCAAGTCTCCTAGTAGTAGTGGAAAACTCTACAAATCCCT
This sequence comes from Pseudotsuga menziesii, assembly GCA_001517045.1. NCBI lineage: Eukaryota > Viridiplantae > Streptophyta > Pinopsida > Pinales > Pinaceae > Pseudotsuga > Pseudotsuga menziesii. Next base: position 255,099 of record LPNX010464985.1, on the reverse strand, counting down.
CCTCCACCTCATCAAGTAAGTATCTATCCTGAAATAGCCACTTAAATGCTATCTTCATCCCCTATGAAATCTCTCCATCCATGTGAGGAGGGAATCTATGTGAGGGCCCACCATTGAGCCATTCTTGACTGTAGAACTTGGGGTTCAAGTAGTGGGCCAAGCAATGCAAATGTGTGCAATTCTTATCCCAACTGGAGATAATAATATCCTGAATGGTGGACCATAAGTTCTCTACTGATGTCTCATACTTGATACACTCATTCTCCATAACAATGGTCCTCATGGACTCAATCATGGAATCCCACCCCTCATAAACATCCGCTAGGATGGGATGGTAGGCTGTGTCTGCAAAGCGCAATAAAGAAATGAGTGGCTCCATCATCTTAATGGTAAGATCCACCCTCTCCCACCAAACATCATATAATATTGTGTCCTTCACTTTTTTTGAAGCACTTTTATCTCTCTTTCTCCAAAAAGACCAATACTCTGAAATCACCATGGACCCAAGAGCGGGTTCGACCTTCCTAAACCTCTTGAGCATAATGAATGAGGAAGCAAAACGAGTATCTACAATATTCAACAATGAAAGATATGTGTACTCTTTGTAGATGACGAGGGAATATGTGTGGTTTTATACAAAGTTACGTATATGGCATGGATCCTCAATAATGTTGCCAATCCATGTCACATTTGAAGCAATGGACTTGAGTGATAAGTTCAAGGAATGGACAATGCAAGGTGTCCAAAAAATATGTAAAAGCAATAAAAACAAGTATAAATGACTCTACAACACTAACAATGTTACAACTCAAATCATTGAAATGACCTTTCCCCTAGATGAATCTTGTGATAAATTCAAACAATGAGCAAATTAGCAATGAAAGGCGTCGAAAATGAAAATACCTATGGATATTTAGTTTCCACAATCATGCTAGCAGCCTTGCAAACAAATGCATTGTCCATGATAATTTGTACACAATAATAAACACCTACTTCTTCAATGATTTTGATGAATACCTCATCCATAAGATGTGCATCCTTATATTTCCCAAGAGCATCCACCACTTTCAAGAACACCGGTCCATTTTGGGAAGATACCGTGAAATTGATGAGTAGATGGCGTGTTGGATCCGTCCATCCATTGGAAACAATACTCACTCGGGATGAGGGCCATGCTGATCTAATTGGCTCAATAATTTTATCCACCTCCTTCTTTTCCTTAACCAACATTGTGGTTCTACCCTTATCTGAACTAGGAGGCACATAACGAGATGGAGGTCATTCAACAAGGCTTCAACACATCTCAATAAACAATGGTGACTGTGCAAAATTGAATGAGATGAAGTTGAGGTAGAAAAATAATGAAATGGTGATGTCCACCTCTTCTCGCGCCTCTTGTTGGAAAATCATGTCCATTGGACCACTTAAAGATGGCCTCTTTCTTACTGGACATGTATCACCTCTGCTAGGTGGAAATGGAGGTCAAATGCTAGAGGGTTTCCTTAAGAATGGAAGAGGATCCTCATTATTTTTTTGCTTGTTGCTACTACATTTCATAAGCCTTCTTGATCCTATTTTCCCATATCCCTCCTTTGGGTAACACTCATTGCTTTACATGAAGAAATCCCACAAGAAGGAAGGGACAAAAAATGGCCCTTAACTCGGTAGTATGCGTTCTTAAACTCATTATTGCAAAAATTTCAAGCCCAAGACACATTTCCTCCCCGTTGATGCCTCAGTTGTGTAGGTGCTGGAATAGTGTCCAAGGCAAACAATAGGGGATGAAAAACCAACCAAAGGCTTTAGATAATCCTACTCAAGTATTACCCTATCCTCGAGCTATTTGGTGTGGTTAACACCCATGAATATTCGGCCTCCGCTGACACTCTTTGAGTTGGTGAGTTTTGATCCAAAAGGACCAGTCTTCCTACAAAGGGAAGATCAAAGTGTCCTAACTGTAAAGGTGGATCTAAGCCTAAGATAACTCTACCTTAAAAGAAATCTAAGCTAAGTTAGATCTGATCTAAAAGAAGTATATTCACTGTGTGCAAGATAACTTGGTTCGAATTCAAATAAGTTATTTCATCAACTTAACAGAAATGCATAATTGAATTATTTAACTTATTACTTCAAATGTAATCAAGCAATTAAAATTACTGATAATAATTTAAAGATCAAGTATATCCAAGATTACCTTGTAACTCTTTTGTTAATTGAAAAATTAACATGACTTATTGATTTAATAGTTTTTGTAAATTATTTGCAGAAATGGATACACATTTTAATCAAAGAAATTTAATTAAAATATAAGTATACAAAGACTCATGAATTAAGAGAAATCCAAATCACAAATCACTGCGTTAATAATTGGCTGCAAAATCAACAGTATTCATTGATAATTAGAGTGGAGAAATCATACATCATCAAAGAAATTTGATAATTTACCCAAAGAAAATGTCGAAAGAAATTAACTTTGTTTCATTGTCCTGCAAGAAATTACATGATACAAGTGAAACATTGTTTCTCCATTCCTTCTCCTGGCGATTATCTCCCTCACGGCGGCGCCTCCAACTCCACTCTTTGAAATACAATAAACTGATCTCTAAAGAGTTAGAGAAGAGAAAAGAAGAAATTCCATTATCCCATATGCAGAGATCGACCCCCCTCTTTCAACTTAGACCTCTGGGTCAATTTTATAGAAGAGACGAGCAATGAAAGGATAAGATCCAACCACCAGAAGTCTGGTTTGTTCAACTCCCATCCAAACCGGCCGCAACCAACTTCTGAAAATACTCCTCTATTCGGGAAAGATTTTCTCCAAATCGGTTGAGAGATCTCAAAAACGGCTCTCACCTAAGAGTAAAAGACCCCATTTGTGAAGTGGGTTTTCAACAGTTTTGTCAGATTTTTCATGGTTTGATGGAAAATGGAGCTCGAAATTCGCCTCTCTTACCAGGTGTGATTCAACTTCTAGAAATAAATGCGGTCTTCATTAATTTCATACCAGCTTGTATCTTTTCTCTACACAATCCATGGAGTTATGTTGGAGCTTCCTTCTTTCTCGAGCAATCCAATTCGTAGTGCTAAAATAGAATAAATGATCTCCATTGCTGGAAGATAAATCTTTCCCTGTCAAGCTTCAAATTGATAGCACAACTGTAGTTTGATTATATTATCTTCGGTAATATGCACGGCTTAGCATCCGAGAAAACCTGCAAAAAATATATCAATTAGCATTCATTAACCAAGGTAGAATGTAATGTAAAGTGTAAATAATAGAAAATTCTCATTTTTCCGACAATCTCAGCTCTGGTGTATATCATCATTCAACAATCCATTTTTAAATGTTTCGATACAAATGGAAAATCAACTCAATTATTCTCTTGGAAGTTAAGGCTCAGTAACCGTCGATTTCATGGTTGGGTGAATCATGACCATTGATATTAACAATTAAATCTATTATCCATGTTGATTATTTTCCAAATGAATAAAACTAAACAAAAAATTCAAAATCAATACTCCCAACAAAATCGGAAATCACATGTCGAGAAGGAAAATTTGAATTTGAAAAAATCATTTAAACAAATCAAAATCGGGAAAAACCAAAGATCAAAACCAAATTAAAACCCTAAGTGAAAAATGAAATTACCAAAATTTATGGACCCGAAATCAAATTAAAATATAACCTAAGATAAACTTAGGGTCCCGAAAAATGCAAGAATGAAAATGTGAAAAAGTGATTTCTGCAACCTGCATTTCAGGTTTCGGGTTTAGGGAATAATGTTTTAAAAATGAAAAAATTAAACCTTCCGCAATCCGCATCCGACATTCTGGATTTCGGGTCTCGGGATTAATGTTTTAAAATGAAAAAATTAAACCTTCTGCAAGCCGCATCCCGCATTTTGGATTTCAAGTTTTGGGAATAATGTTTTAAAAATTAAAAAAAATAAATTAAACCTTCTACAATCCGTATTTCTCATTTTGGGTTTCGGGTACATTAAAAGAACAATTAAAATCAAAGGTCCCGCATCCGTAAAAATGCATAAAAATAATTGAGAAGCTTGAAAAAATGCAAAATTTTTACAATGAAACTGGAAATCCAATATTGGAAAAATATCATTAAAACATAAAACCAAGAAGTAAAAATCAAAACTCTTAACAAGTTAATTCTTAAGAAAATAGTTGTTGAAAACAAATTAAGTATATAGGAAAAGAACCACTCCTATAATATAGGAGAGTTAATGAATTCCATCACTAGGTTTCTAACATAGTCATTTTCCAAGAATAGAATACCAATAAAAGAATAATGAAATTCCTTTTAAATAGCAAAAAGGGAAAAGAAGTTTGTATTTTCAAAATCAAATTAGTTTATTAAGAAGGAAAAACTAATCCATAATCAAACTAACTTTACATTTGTAAATATTGAACTTTAATCCCATTAATTTCCAAATAACCACAAAACCAAAACTCATAGAAATTAAAGAAATTAGAACTCAATCAAACTTAAACATGTGTTCTTCTCATTTTCATAACATCAAATTGCGTATAAATTTAATATATGGATTTAATGAAATACACAAATTAAGTTAATGAAAATCAAAGCTTGAACATGAATATTTAAAATATCTCAATATACTTAATCCAAAAAATGTTAAACTAACATAAACAAACAAACCCAAAGACTAAAATTATTTAAAATATTTGCACTATGATTCTAGGCATGCAAAAGTGAAAATAAAACTCCATCAGTGTCAAATATCGAACTAATACAATACCAAAATTGTGAGAGAAGAAACCATAAGACCAATCAAAATCCCAAAATGAAGGTAACAACCAGCCATAACCCCGGATAATCAGTTTGTGCATCAAAGAACAAATCTAGGTGGAGAATGTGAAAGATAACATGTTAAGTTAACCACCGAGATTATGGAACCAACTGAAATGATATATATATATATAAGCTAGAGATTAGTAAAGATCAAAACAGTCTAAATAATACCAAAGATCTAAAATGCGGGAGAAGAGTTGCGGGCGTTTATTTCACAAATATACACATACTTTCTGCAATCCGCAATTGTGGGTTGCGAGGATGACAAACCACAATTATTGAAGGAAGTTTTTGCATCTACAATCTGCATTGCAGGTTACGGGAAAGACAAACGTTTTTGGGAAAAAAAATAGTTCTTTCCACAACTCACAAAACATACAAAATCAAAGGAATTTTTAAAAGAAAAAATATCTAATTGAATCAAAACAGGACAAAAGGATAAATAGCATGATAATCAGGATAAAAACCTTAAAACGACTACGGAATTTAAACATTTCGTTTGTATGTAAAAATTAGGTCTCCCATGTTTTTTTTTAATAAAACATGGGATCTGTTGTGGGTACAACAAATGGCGACACACTGGGACGAAGCAGTTATCTCTGAATTACATAATTGAAATCTATAAAAATTAAGAAAAAATAAAATGCCTTCACCTTCTAAATTTCAAATAATTTGAATAGCTTTATCACTGAATGATATAGTATTGGTTAGACTTCAAAGCTTCTAAAACGTCCAAGTCATTCCATCATTATCCAAAAGACTTTTTTAAAGATAAACTCATTTTTCAAAATAGATTATTCATAAGATGTAAGAATCAAGAACTTTACCAAGAATTAACCTTGGGAAATCAAGCTAATCATAAAAGAAATAATATTTAAGAAATGACTCCGATACCACCGGTAGGACCCTGCTGCCAGCCGACATCTATAGCCACGACAAGGATGCCTTTTAACCTTACTTCCAAGTGCTCTGGTCCCAATTTACAGATTTAGATACATAGCTATATAGTGACTCAATTTACTAATGGGTAAGCATCATCAGATGACTCTATACGAGTGTGGGATGGCAAATGATTCTTAAAGATTTATATATATATATATATACTATTTATGATTTGGAATCCCAAAACACCACAGACGGAGCCACTATAGTCCGTAGACATCCATAGCCTCGACATGGACGTCTTTTAACCCATTTTTCTTGATGGATTATATCCCAAATAGTAAGTTCAAAGAAATATGCAAACTATGTGTAATGTGCTAATCTCAATTTGAGTTTTCCTAGTAAACGGGGGAGCAAAATTAGAAGCTCCTTAAGAGTAAGGATGGCATAAGGAATCTATAGATTACTGACATTTACATATTAAAACTTCTTTCCCAAAACTGATTCCCTTAAAAGTAATTAAATTCAAACTTATATGTTTATGTTGAGTTAAAGATAAAGTTGTAAGGGTAAAGATGGAACTGTCCAAATAGAATTATCAGCATAGTCTAGTATTGATTTTTCACAATCAGAGATTAACTAATCAAAACATTTGATTTCCAGCAAGCATAAAAAATTTATAAAAAATTCCTTTATAGATAAAACTTCAAGATTGTAAAAGAGTGATAAACTCTTTTATTTTAAAAGTGAAAATCATGAAAAACTGAAAATAAACCAGCAAGAAAAGAAAATGTAAGAATGATTAAATCAAACATATATACAAGTGGAACCAAAAGTAAAGCAAAATCTCACAACTATATCACTAACTAAAAGAAAAATTAGTGATTAATTTTTTTTTGTCTTTAAATAAGTCATGCTATATCATATTTAATTAGGTCTTTATTGAAAACAAATAAAGAAGCCTAAAAGACTAAACTAAATTAAAATGTAAAATAAGCCTTAACAAATTGTCTCATGCCAACAAAAGAAAGATTTTTTTTTTCGTGTTCATAAAACCGAAGGAATTTGTTATTGTAAAGATAATAACTATATCAATTCACATATGCAAATGTATTGAATCTATAAATTGAATTGATTATAATAAAAACTCTTAAAATAAATTTATTCTCCTTTACTTGAGGAATCACGATCAACATTGTTATTTGTCACATAAAGTTGTGTAGGACAATAAGACATTTCTTTATTAAAGCTTATGTACGGAAATAAATAAAAATGAAAATAGTACTAAATTATGTGTAATTTGCGACAACACTGACTATGTAAAAATCTCTTTTTCAATTGCAGATCCAAAAAGATCAAAATTTGTGGGTAATGAAGATTTTCTAATTTTAATTACTTTCTCATCTGCAAAATATTCTTGCTCTTAAAACTTGGGAAAGAATTAATTCAAAACATTTCATGAAAATATTATTATAATTTAAAACTAAAGACATAAATCAAACATGAATGCTTTGGACCAATAAAATAATCAGTGAAGGTATAAATAATAGAAAGTGGAAAAGAATAAAAATACTTCCCTAAATGCATCTAAAGAAGCGTCGTTTTCAACTTGCAATTTGCTTGTTGTCACAAATATTTTATTGAAGAAAAACCCAAAAGAGTAATCTAAATTATTAAAGAAATGATAAAACTAATCTATTCTACACCTACTCCTACACTACTCTAAAAATAAACAAAAACTAAGTATAGTCGAATTTCCAATGCAACCATGAAAGCATATGGAATCCTGTAAAAAGGAAGAAGTGAATAATAAAAAACCATGATATGAATGCTTGCAAATAAAAATGAAAAAAGAATGCATTAAAGCAAATAAGATGAAACTTATGTACATATAAAGAGAATGGAACCTTACCATCTTTATATACAAATAAGGAAAACAGAGTTTTACCATAATGATGAAATCTTGTTAAGAAAGATTTCTCAAGCAAGTCAGCAACCCAATCACGATATGTACAATGAAAATCAAAAGAATGACATAAAGAGTTTGAAAGATTTATGCAATGAAATGGATTATTTGAAAAAAAATCAACATTAATATTAAATGGATCCAAAACTTCTTCTTGAACAATTATCTCCTTAGGAAAGTTTTCTTGAATAAAATCAACAAAATCACATCCAATTTGTTCAAACTTATTATCGTAAAAATCATCATAAATTGGTTGATTAAATTGGAAATTCTCAAAGAGATCAAATTGCCTTTGAGTATTTACTTGAGAAGAACTAAAGATACGATAAGATATAAATGTAGAACTAGTATCATTAACTTTCTCATAAGAATCTTCTCCATCAAGTTATTGATTGTAAGAAAATGTTTCTTACTGAATGATGGATCATAAAAGGAAAAATTCTGAAAATTATCATTAGAAATAATATTCATTTCCAACAAAGAAGAATGATAAGAAGACATAGATTGATGACAAGGATAAGAATCTTGTTGGTCTTCTTTATGCATTTCATAATTAACTTGTACCTCTTTAAGACTTAACAATGGAGAATTAGAATTTGAAGTATATGATTGAATTCCATTGTTATCAAATAAATCATGATACATAGAAAAATATGAAGAGGAAATAAGTGCATGGAATTCATCTCTTTGTAGAATATTTTTAGATCGAGATTCCTTAAGAGGGATTTTCTATTCAAAAGAGATATGTATGAAAGGTTTCAAATCACAATCTTCTTCTTCTTGTAATGTAGTATCATCATTTTGTGAAATATGCTCTCCTCTAAAATCATTTAGGTCTTAAAATGGTAATTGAGAAAATATATCACAAATTTCAGAACAATTAGTTGATTCAAGATCTATCAAAGGATATATATCAAAATCTTGAAGCTCTTTACTTATACTAGAGGAAGATGGTTCAAAATCAGCATTCAAAATCCCTAAAAGAGAAAATATTGGATCTTCAAACCCAACCAATCAAGAGCACAGCCATCCCCAGATAACAGGACCTCATCCTCCTTTTGATACATAAATGTCAGAACTTCCTGACACTTCTCCTTCATCAGTTCCTCATTCTCTTAGTTTCGGAATAAATGGAATGAATAATCTGATCTCCTAAATGCCTGATCAACCTGTGTTGAACATACAATTCCAATCTCGCGCCCAAATCCGAACAACTATTCAGCTTCTATCAAATTGAGTATTATACAAAAAAATACAGGACACCATAATAACTGGCCAACAATTATTACTCCAGCTAGTTGCTGGATTTTCAGGATTAGCTTCAAAATGGTGGTGCTGGATTCCCCAAGAATCTAGAGAGGAAATGTTAAATGCAAGAGATGCAGACCAACAAATTATTATTGCCCTCGGTAAATAATTCTACGGTCTCGATGAAAATGAAGATTATGAACATCTTGCATCTTTGTTTATGTCAGCCAGAATCTGTGACCTAAATAAAAGTGAAGAATACTTTTTCTATATGAAAAAACTGTTAATTTCTTCTGGCAATGCTGATAAGCCTGCATATTTGAAGTATTATAATTTAAGAAGTTTTCTTGGCCATGTTCCTGATGCTATTGAACAACATCTTAAAGATAAAAACATCCCTTTGGCAGGTATTTCTCTTGCTCAATTGCATGTATTCGTCATGGAAATGTGGCAAGAACATTGTCTAGAGAAAAGAGTAGCTAAATATTTTAAGCGGCACTCTTCAATGTTTTCCCTTGGTTTTTGCAAAGATGTTGCAAAAATGCCAAATTGGGGATGTGGTGCCCACAATAGAGGACACTTTGGGCATGATTCATGTAGTTGTAAAAATAAAAAGCAACCAAAGTATACCAGTGCACCTAGATTTTATCCAGATAAAGGCTACAAGCATAAAAAAGGAAAAAGTTTCAAGAAAAAAGCCTATTTTAAGAAACGATTTGAACCTACAGATAAAGAAAAATGTTTTATTTGTGGTAAAAAGGGTCACTGGGCTAACAAATGCCCAAATAAGAAGAAAAGGCCAATACTTGTTGCTATGTTCTGCGAAGAACTAGATCCAACTTGGTGGGATCTAGCTTGGTGTACAACAGGAGATTACCCTGAAGGTGAAATTGTCTTCTTACCAGATTTATAAATTTCACAAGTAAAATGGGTTTTCTCCAACAATTTTACATTGATTTATAACTTTCACAAGTAAATTTCATTCTGATCAACATTTCATCAAACACATTCATGAACATACCAAAATGGGCAGAATAATGTTAGCACCTTTATTATGAAAAATAGATGATAGACAATACAAATACTATTGGTGCTATAGAAGCTACCAAAACATACCCAACAATAACTTGGAAGTGATGCCAAGTAGAAGATGAAGCTCCTATGAAGATCTTGAATGGATCCTCCTCCTTGTTTAGCTAAGGTGAATATGTTGCACCATCGAAACCAAACCCATAATGGAAGGGTTTTTCCAAACCCTAATGAAAACTCTAGGATAACCCCCAGATGATCACAAGAGATCAGTGTCAAATCAAGATGTATACAATGGATGAGCTCATATCCTTTTGTTTCCTTTTGGGCCCAATACCATGGACAATACCACAGGTCAACAAAAACCATCCACTGAAATATCCCAATTTTAATTAAATGACACTTTAATATAATAATTTAGGCCCAAGTGTCATCCAATAACCCCTGGAAATGATCACCTAGAAAAAGGTACATTACACATGACTTGACCAGATCGCTCCCCGTGAGGAAGATGAGACCCCCCAAGCCTTAGTGGCAAGATACCTCGTCCAGACAGTGGTGGAGTGAGCAGTCCATACCTTCCACTAGTTCTTCTTCTGAACATCATACTATTTTGAGTTTCCTTCATTTATCCTCGAATGTTAGGAGAGATGGCTCTATTCCATGATAGACCTATATTATACCTTTTGGGTTTTCTTTCTCCTGGATCTGATCCTGCTTTAAATATCCACTCTCATGCAGTTTATTGTGCTTAGGGTCAAGGGTTTCCAATGCTTCAACACATAATTCATGCTCTATTCTACTTTACTTTACTTTACTTACTTACTTACTTTACTGCTACTTTGTAATGACATCATTGTACTCAACAATGCCATTGACTTACTTTTGTGTTCATTAGTCAGACATTAATAAATTTATATTATGTTATCTTATCTACTTATTGCTGCCATTAATGGCACTTTGTAATACAATTTCTAAGGTACTAAAAATCCAACATTCACATGTTGCTCCAGCTATTGCTTTGTAATTTTCTTTTGTTGTAGAAAGAGGTATCGAAGGTTGCTTTATACTTTCCCATGAAATCACTATACTACCAAGAGTAAAAATATAACCTATCTTTGATTTTGTTTCATTTGTATCACTTGCCCAAACTGGATCTAAAAAATCTTTCAACATGAAGTTATCAATATTCTCAAGTACAATACCAAATTGTATGGTACCTTTGATATACATAAGTAATCTCTTTGTTGCATTCCATTGAGTCTCCTTGGGACAATTTAAAAACCTTGATAAATTTCCAACTACAAAAGCTATGTCTAGTATGATCAATCCTCCTACAAGTTGACAATAAAGCAATTAATTAACTAGCTTAGATTTATCAACTTTTGAAAGCTTTAAGTTTACCTCCATTGGCGTTTTGCTTTGATTGCAATCTTTTATTCTAAACTTGTTCAACAAATCCGAAGCATACTTTTCCTATGATATAAAAATCCTATTTGGTTGTTTCCAAACTTCAATGCCCATACAATAATGTAATAATCTCAAGTCAATCATATCAAATGATTTTCAAAGACTATCACTTTCTTCCTGGAGCAAGCCATCACTGGTACCTACAATGATTAAGTCATCGACATAGATAACCATAATGATAAGTTCTTCATCCTCTTATTTGATTTGCAAGTTAGGATCAAAATCACATCTCTTGAAGCCTCTTGATTGAAAATACTTATTACTCTTTTTATACCATGCTCGAGGGGCTTGTTTTAATCCATATAAATCCTCCACCAACTTACACACCAATTTTTTTCTCCTTCAACTGCAAACCCTTCAATTTGTTATGTATACACTTCTTACAAATCTCCATTTAGGAATGCACTTTTGAATCTTAATCCAAATTTGCACTTAAATTTAGCACGGAACCATTTATAAAATGCGGATTCAACAAAACAGTTTGGGGTATTAATGACGTTTTGTTTGCATGTTATATTAGCATCTTTTAATTTATGAAATTCAACTTGTTCTCTCATTTTTTATTGTTGGAATTCTTATTTATACTAAGAGGGGGATGAATCAGTATAAAGTGCAAATTATACAAATTTACTTCAAACAAATTATGCACAAATTTCTATTTTGGTCAAAACAATAAAAGACACCATTGCACACATAGCTTGTATAGTAAATCTATAAATATATTTATTTATAAAATTTCTATTTACAATAGGAGACACCAATCTCCAAAGTGTGAGCACCAACTCATTCAAGCACCAACCTGATTGCAAGCATCAACTCGTTGATTACACGCGCTAACCTGTAAGGAATTCAATCATTTGCGCAAGCAACAAGCTGTTGGATTCAAGAACCACCATGAATGTATACATGTCCTATTTCTCAAAATCCAACTTGCTATTGTCAGGACCAACCTGGTTGAATACTAGAATCTCCTATTCTTGTTTTCCAGCACCAACTAAATGGAAGCATCGATTCCGTTTTTTATATTTTCCAGCATCAACTGGAAGGAAGCTACAACTCTCTTTCCTTGTCCCTTCCTGCCACCCTAAAATGAATAAATTATATTAGAACTAAGATTTGTGCTTTATCCTATATGTGTTTCAAGTTCTCTAAAATCTGCATCTCAGCGATCTACGAGCTATGCCAACTACGTCTTTTAGCACTTTTGTGATTTAGGATTTTCTAGATATTTGAGTCTTGAAAATCTATGATATGTGACTACAATATCTACACTTTGTCACTTCTTCAATCTACAATTTTTTCTTTTGAAATATGTATATAAAAACTTTGATATTTCTACGATCTACATCATTCATTATGTATCTTCGCACATCTCAATACTGGGTACCCTTCATAATTGTGCACTATCTACTGTTCTTATGTATTGATTTTGTGTAATCGGATATCTGCTGTATAAAATTCTTCTAGATCAACGAGCCATTGATACCCCATAATTATAAGTTTTCCAAATCAAAATCACACCTCTACTTCATATTTCAAGCTTACTTCAATCCTTCCATCTCTTGCTTATTTATACTCTTCTTGCTTAAGAGATGTGTCCACAAGTTTTGACTTGGGGATGCCCCAACTCTATTACTTCTTGGTCATTGTAACCACCTCATTCCATTTTTCATCGGCATGCATCGTTTGATAATTCATCCTTGTGGGGTTTTGCACACTCGATGCCAATGACGTAGTGGTATTTGCACATATGAGTTCCATTTCTTTGTGGGATTTGTGCACTTCCTAGGATTGCACACTAATTCTCTATGTACTTCTTCAAACTGTCTTTATGTTTATAGAGAACCATTACGTGATGGATCTTGCACACTACTAAGACTTGCATGCACTTTTATATTTTTCTTCAAACTAGCTTCAAGTCTTCATATCATCCATCTTGTTTGTCTGACATCAATCTTGTTTGTTTATTCTTTGACATCAATCTTTAATATTTGATATGAAATTTGTTTGTTTAATCTTTGACATCACCACAAAGGTTCAACGATATCCCCCTATGTCATTGATGTCAATCTTAGCTAAAACTGAGCTCCCCATGAAGATGGGCTTTTCTTATGCGTGATGCCCCTGTGTTCATGCCATATGATCCTTCATTTTTCATTTGTGCAGATCTTTCTTTCTTATCATTCGGTATCCTATTCAACATTTATTCTAGCATTTCTCCCTTCTAGAATTTATCCCCCTTTGACATCAATGGAAAAGGGGCCCTTCTCCTAAGAATTATACTCCCCTTGGCTTCATGCTTCTTGATTCATATTTTTGTTCCTTCTATTGCACTAGGTATTCTTCCATGTTGCATATGATTATTTCTGTGTCACTTACCAATTTCAAATCAACGATTTTCGTCGCTTACTGACCATGCCTTCAGTTTTTCATAATTTGTCACGTGATATCACACACAAGAAGATATTATTTGATGAGTGTCATTAAATTCACCTACGATTGCACATATTTCCACTCATCATTTGACATGGATTTGACATACTCAATGCAATGACCTTTATCGAGGTACAATATTCCATTTATGACCCATGTACTTGCAATATTCTTATTTAATTGATATATATTGTTCATTAATTCAACCATAAACATACTTTGATTTTTCATCCCTTCACTAGCTTTCTGGTGTGCAAGTTGGTGACCTTCCCGTCAATTTATGAGTTGCTTTCCATATTTAGAATGAATAGTGTTACCTGTTATTGATCATTGTTATCACTTCTATCGCAATGGCTAGCTCTCTTCAATAGGTCAATGTAGCAGTTTCCAGGCTTTCTGAATTATTCTAGTCTCAACAGCAAGAACTCACAGCTAATTTGGAGAGTCGCATGTCTTAAGTTAAGGAAGCATACACAGAGGAGTGGTATGCCCAATCTCAATTAAATCAAAGAAATGCACATGATATTGTGGTTTTAAAAGATCGGGTTGAGCGATTAGAGCATGAGCAAATTTTGTTGTAGTTACAAGTGGAACATAACAATATCAATTATGCCAACTAGTCTTCACAGGATCTTTCCTTCTACCAATTTATGTTGGCTTCCAATTTTGAGCAATCTCAAAAAGATCATCATTTTGTGCAATTGATTGATTGTTTCAACCCCGCGGAGCCATCTGCATTGGATATTGAACGTCGTAAATTTGTGCAGTATGAGGAGTCTTCATTAGATATTGAGATTCAACTATAAGCACTGAAAGGATGATGTCTAAGTTGCATTTTTTCTTAGGTTGAACCAATTTTGTGAACTAATATTCCTATCAGAGTTCATGCATTGGTCTGTGCGATAGATCTTTATATGTATTGTTTTCAATTTTGTAAAAAAATATGCTAGCTTAGTAAAATTCAACCAGAGTACACTTGTTACAGTGCCTTGTGTACTTTTCTTCTTATTTGTACTCCATTTGTGGCTTGGTCATCTTCTTATTTGTCTAGAGATTCGAAGCTCCAAATTTTGTAATTTGGATGAGTATCTTTTTCCTTCTTGTAATGACAAATCCTTTATAATACAAGTTCTGTTTAGGAAAAAATATTGTATCTTCACACATGTTTATGATTAATAATACAATCATGCAATACAATATATTTTTTCTTCTTCTGAAGAAATGACTATCTATTCACTGATACTGTTAAAGAAATTCTTTGTTGACTGAATATGCATTTTCCTTCATTTGGAAATTACAACTGAATATATTCTTTATGCGACAATATATGTACTAGTTACAATGCATTTTGATACTTTCCTTGAACTCATAAAATAATCACATGTTGAATTGAAGGATCTTTCCCTCAGCTTCAGTGGTCAGCAAGAAGGGCAACAGTCTTTTGTTGCTTCAACCGTAGCCACCTAAGGAGATTTCTTAACCCATATTTTGATGTGCGCACAATCATATTAGGGGAATTTTGAGGTAAAAAGTAGGCCTCAAAACAAAAAAGGTACTATCAAAATCAACTTTAAAAGAACTAATAACATTCTAGAATACGACATCATCTATAATGGTTGATGTGGCTTTGGTTGAGTTAATGATGCTTATTTGTCAAATTTTAAATGGTGAATAAAAACCCATAATTAACCATGACCATGTTATAAGTAAAGTACTCACAATTACAAAAATACGCATATCATACTTTTTAATATAATATAAATGTACTAAAGTACTTTTAGAGTATGATGAAAAGAAAATGCCTTCTATAATTGTATTAAAATATTTTTAAAATAATTTGAAAAAAAAATACTTTTTATATTTTAATGTAAAAAAATTATTAATAAAAAACTAAAAATCTTATTTAAAATAAAAAACTATATAATTATTTATTAAATATTAATATTAAAAATATAAAATTAGATAAATACTTTTTAAAAATATAATACTTAAAAAATATAAAAAGTGAAGAATTTATTCAAAATAATAATAAAACAATAAATAATTAACTTTTCAATATATAACTTTTAATCTTATTTAAAATTAAAACATCATTTCAAACTATGAATACGGAACACTACGTACTTTTTCAGAAAAAGAGAAAAAAAAGCATTTCAAATTTTAAATACAAACATATGGGTTATTATATGAAGGAGTAAGCTAGCTGTGGAGCAAAACTCCCTCCATCGGACGGAGGAGAAGCAAAGTCAACGCTAACTTTGCTCCTCCTTCGTCCAATGAGGGAGGATTGCTCCACAGCTAGCTTACTCCATTATATGAATACAGAATACTACTTTTTCAAAAGAAAAACATCATTTATAATTTTACTTATGGGTTATTAAATAGATAGATATGTGGAACAAGTATATCAAAAAGAAATGTATTAAATGGATATGTAAAATAAGTATTTAAATATTGGATATTTTGATTTGTAAATTAATTCTTTATATTAGTTAATAAATATATTTTATGAATATATTATTTTATAAATGGGAAAATTTAAAAATAATGTTGGTATTTATATAATTAGATGATTAAGTTTTATTCTTAATTCATACAAATTAAATACATATAATAATTACTTAATATATTTATAAGATTATTTTTTTAATGAAAATAAATTAGATTTAAATAATAAATATATATTGACAATTTATTCTATAAATTTGGTTTATTTTTAGATCCAATATTATAAATATTTTGAATATTGAATAACTAAATTATATCAAAATAATTAAAATCAACATATTTAACTTTAGTTTATGAGTGCATTACTTTATAGTTACATTTATCATATTATATTCAAAAGCAATTTATGAATTCAAAAGTACTTTTATTTTTAGTCACATCAAATAAATGTTTTTTATTTATTTCATTTTAGACATCTTTTCAATTTAACTTAACCATAGTTACATTGGTTTTAGTGTAAGAAGTGAGTTGTAAATATACATTCCCCACAAAATCCCCAAGTCATAATATTTTATTATATCTCTTATGAGGTCCATTTTAGACCTCAAAATTCTCCTAATGGTCTTTGATACTGTCGAAGACTACTTTCTTTTCCCTTCCACATTTTTCTAGCACTGTTGTATGAAACATTTCTCTTTAGTGTTCTCACTTTTCTTGGACAATATTGAGCCTTATGCCCAAAACCATCACATACATAACATCTTATTGTATGACAATACTTTTCTATATGGCCATCATAATTACATCTCAAGCATTTGACTATACTATATTTATTTTTATAACTGAAATAATGTTCATACCTAAATCCAACTTGTTCGAAAGATATTGTATTTGATAGTTTTTTAACAAAGACGTAATTGCTAGCGCAAACCTTATCCACCGTTCCACCATAGCCAATACATGTCTTATCTTCTAGAGAGCTCAGATTGCTTAATATCTCATCTAATATTGTCATGTTGTTGTTGAATTTAACTTTAGTTTCTACGTCAAAACACACCTTAAACCTTCTTGAATTTGCGTAGTTTGGAGTTTCATCCTTGAGTTGTTTTTTACTCTCACAAGATTGATTTTCCAAGGACCGTTTTTCTCTTCTCATTTTATCCACTTCACTCTTAAAGTGAGATATATCCATATCCTTTTGTGCAAGTGTTTCTTTTAGCAACTCATTCTTCTTTTTTCTTTCTCCTAATAATTCTTCCATCACATAATTCTTTTCATCTAGTCTTGTTACTTCATTTTGTGCGTAATTTAACTGTTTCTCACTATCCTCTTCCTTCTTACTCATATGTTTTGCCAATGTTTCTTGAAGATATTTTTCCTCCTTGACCTATTTTTCAGTCTTTAACAACTGTTCCTTCAGGGATTTGTTCTTCTTTTTTGACTTCTTTAGTTCTTCCAAAGCACTAATCAGATCACCTTCCAGGTCAACTTTTGCAGTTTCTTCTTCACTGTTACTCATGTCAAGCAACTTTCTTGATTCACTTCTTGTATTAGATTTTGAAGGTGAAGTATAGACCTCATTGAAACAATACTTACTCAATGTTTCTAGTTGTCTTTTTTTATTATTTTCTTCCAACTTTTCTTTCTTGAAGGAATAACATGTATCTTTTTATTCTGAATCTTCATCCTCTACAAATGTAACACCCCATACTTTGACTAGGCATGTTTACCATCATACATACTGCACTTCATTTTGCTTATTATCTGTTGGAATCAACTAGACTGAGTAAACTATATTTTGACAAGTTAGACTTGATTATATGTTATTACTATACTAATGATGTTACTATGCTTATGTTGATACTATGAGTATGATGTGATGATGTTACAATTCTTATGAAATTTTACTATGATTATGTGATTATGATGCCATAGTTATCATGAGATTCCTTTCTTTCATAATGATAGTGTGTGTTTACTTATCATCTTTGATGAAATATGATATATATGATGTGGTTTGTGGATACCAACCCATGATGTGATTGATTTAATGATGTTATGCGATGAAATGAAAGGGTGTTGATGATATGGATCAACTATTGATTGAATAGAGATATTTGTTAGAAATGTATGGTTTCAAAATACTAATCCGTAGGACACAAGGGCTATGAGATAATCAAATACTTGATTTGATATGAGGAATAAGTGTTTGTTAAGAAATAAATCTTAGCAATCAACAAGATAATACGATGACACAAACCAACAATATAAATAACAACATAGTGTGATTTTGACAGGGTATAGACCTAATATGTTGAGAGGGATGGAGCTAGTTCTTACCCTATGGTTTTTATGATACCTAAGGTCGAGGGAGGGCTATGCTGAGAAATGCTCCCGTAGACGTGTGATGACGACAATCAAATTCCTGTTAGGAGGGTTCGGGTCTGTTGTTTAGGTGACGCTAATGCTCTCAGTTTCTATATGGGTCCAGGTCTGTGAAGTCGGTATCACGTATTTACTAGTAGAGGAATGATAGGGAGGATGCAAAAGTAGGAGATGAAGGGAGGATGTGTTAGCCAATATTGTGGGAGATTGGGGGTTCAATGGCAGTATGTAGTGGTAGAAGGTATCCCTCCCCTAAATGTAACTAATTAATTGATTACTATAAATCTAAGTATAATGATGATGAATCTTGATTATCTAAACCATCAACTTCAAATGGGTAATTAAAACTCCAATCATAATGATGTACAACAATTTGATTATTAAATACCACTATTAGATTAAGTCCAATGATGATACAACTTTAGGTTAACTTCAATTCCAATCACTACTTTAACTTCAATTCCAATCACTAATATATTACTCTAATCATAGTTCGATTAACTATTAATCATCCAAATATATACAAACATATTATCATTAATCTTGATTATTTAAACCATTATATAACTCATATTGATAAATTTATTATGTTAAAGTATATATGACTATTGCGTCTGCATTCTTACTGTTAATTAGAATATATGCATAGCAAGGATATGCTTACTTATAATACATATGTGATATGTACATGCACTGGCCACACATGTAAACTTCACATATATACACTAGTATCATTATACAATTACTCACAAGGTTAAATAATTGTGTAAATTGTTACAAAATAAGTTATTATACATTGATAATGGAAGTTAATATTTGTAAGGTATGTATTAAGCTAGTCATTTAGTGTTCCTTAAATTGTACTTGAGCACTATAATAAATGATATATTAAAGTGTCTTCATTTAAAATTATTGTTAGAAATTGTCATAAGTAAACATGAACATTGTTCCATATTCGATACTAGAATTGTACTATTGATTTATTAATTACAATTAGTTTTACCCTTAAGGATACTTGACTATAAGTGTAAGAGTACTATGATGGTAATAGGTCACTTAAAAACTAAACAAACAAGTCATGAATGCTTATTATTATGATTACCAGGGAACATCTTAGCTTACTCTGCTATATTTTTCTCACACTTTGCTTGCGACATATCCCAGGTCTCCATGCACAGTTCGTAACCCATCGGATCCCATTCTCAGGATCCAGTTCTCACATATAAGCATCTTTATCCAATTTCTTAAAGAGGTCAAGTATCTTCCTCTAGGTCCTTGGATTTTTTTTCTTTTCTGCCTCACTATATGATGTTATTGTGTCAACAACAAATTCAATGATGTATCCTTCTAAAATATTGTCTACCCAAAAATTGACAGCCCTAGATATAGGGTTGCTAATACTCTTCAGCTGCTGAATCAGTTGAGGACTCCACTTTGTCATTCTCCTCATTGGAATTTTTTCGCTCAGTTGCTAGCTTCAACAACCACTCATACAACAAAACAGGAAACTCACAAAATAAAATTTCATGAATATCAGTATAAATATACCGCTCTAACCACTTTGTTGGATCCAACTGTGATACTTCACTTTCTTCCTGTGCAAACTCTAATGCTTTAAACTCTACCCAATCTTGGATTTCTAGCTTCGTTAGGTGCCAAAACATATCCCTCACCAAAATGATTCACAGTCCTGACAACAAAATAATTTGTTGGTGTTTCTCCCTTAGACCCATGTTTAGGCCCTTGCTTTTCCATCAACAAAGACAAAGATATTGGCCCGACCAGGAAGGGCTCAGTTAGCAGCACCTGTGACACAGATCTAGTCTCACTCGAGATATCTCTATGGGTAACTGCTAGAACCAAATTTTTGTAGTTGGGTGGGGATTTCTTCTCTCACGACACCTTACTAACTCACTCGACCGAAGTTGGGGGGTGTATTTCCTATTCTTAGTATGTGCATTCAAGGTATTTACCTAATTATCTATCGATAGAGACTGCAAGAGTTAATATAAATCCTTAAAATAGATTCTATCTATCAACAGTGTGGCAAATTAATCTAAGAACTCATTCATAAACAAATGTTAATCAATCTATTCAGACCAACTAATTCACAACATAAATTCATTCAACATAGGAATATTCATCAAATGCACATAGAGACAACATTTAACGTAGAAACCCATATGGGAAAAACCACAAAGGCTCTCTTATCTAGCATTAGAAATATAGCACCTTTCGTCTATGTACTCAGCTTGCAGACTCTGTTCTAGATATTCTGTACAATCTATACATACTTCTCTCCTCTCATGCTCTCTAGTATTACGTCTCTAAATTTTTCCTCTTCTTCACTCTACTGTCCATCCACACACAGCCTGGATCAACTCTCTTCTATACAATCTACAACTCTTCAACTCTACAACTCTACTAAGACATGAGCCAACAGAGACCAACCCGCACACAAATTGGGTTCTCTATTTTATAGGCTCTTACATGTCGTAATTAACAAACTCCATTCTATTAGCCGACAGGCTTCCATTTATATTCTTGTACATTCAGTTACACTGACCGTAGGCACTATCAGCCCAAAAGTACAAATATTCTTTATTCCCAAAGCATGCACTATTCTAATTGACTTCTTACTTGCAATCAATCGAGATGTCCTTTTCAACTGTTGTACTCTTCTTCTGTCGTGGTTCCTTTTGTCACGATTTTTCTCCTCGCAACTTCTCTTTCATCATGGACTCTTCTCCCATGAATGCTTCTACCACGTCTCTTCTTCCCTGGCTACTTCTATCGCAACTTCTCTTTCCATTAGAGACTCTTCTATTGTATGACCGAAATATTCATATTCTCAAGTAGAATTCTGTTTGAATTCTACCTATATTTTCCTAGGGCCAACAGGCCCCCAACACTCACCCATGGCTCATCCCGATCTACACTAGTCTGAAACCTTTGTTGTGACGACCTTACTTTTAAAATCCTGGAATATTTTTATTATCTACGCGGTCTCCTCCCATTCTTCTGCTTCCTTCTTCTTCAAATTATCCATAAGTTCGGAACTGATGTGTCTCGACGTTGTAATTCTAACTGACTCTACTGATTGTCGCACTTATTGATGAAATTTTCATTTATGCCAACATGGACTTGCAGTGGCCCCAAATATTGTCATTGATTCCAATAAGTCCCACTTGCAGTGCCTTGGAGCCCTTACAAAGTGGGTTTGAGCCTTGGACCCTTTACAAAGTGGGTTTGTACCTTGAAGCACCTTATACTCAGTTGACAAGGTTCTTGTACCCACAAGGAGGAATCTTGGGGCCACCACCTTCTTGAAGATGCTGAAGACCCTGCTGATGGTGTTAAAGACACTAGAGTGGGTCTTGAAGCATTGATTGATGATGGAAAACCCCTATATGGGTTGGAGAAGCATTAATGACCCATTATGTGGCCATTCATGCTCTGATGGTATCATAGTACCCCACGAGAAGACCCAACTACCCCACAGATGATGTCATTATGGATCTTGACCCTTGAGGGTATCCTAGTGTGGTTGACCTGGTTGAAGAAGCCTATGAAGCCTCTTGGATATTTAAGAATCCCTGATGAAGTCCTTGGACCCACACTTAGTGTTTTGATGACCTTGCAACCCTTATTGGTGTCATGGATCTCTTATATGATGATGATGAACTTGTATGGTCCCTGATAGGTTACGGAACCCCTGGTATGATGAAGAAGCCCATGGAACCCTTGATGAAGAACCTGATACCATTGAAATTGACATGGTTAGATGGCATGATGATGTGGTATTTGGTGACTTAATGAAGTCATGGAACCTTGTGAAGACCTTGATGCCTATTTTTTGCACTTGATGTGGTTAAGGAACCCAAACCCATATTGGATTGATGGTGGTCCATTTAGTGACAAGATTAAATCCCATGATGACACCTTGCACATGGCATGCCATTAAAATCCATAATGGCTTGATGCAACCCTATGAACATGTGGAGGACACACTCCCATGAATTTTAAATGATGTGGTTGACTTTGAAGGATGTTTTAAAAGAAAATTAATAAAAATACATAAGGTTGACCATTGAGGTGGTAAGAAAAATAATAAAAATGCATAACGATGACCATTGAAGTGGTAAGAAGTTTGAAATCCTTGGTCATACATATGGCTTATGTGGTGGACACCCTATTATATGGCAAATAAAATACATGCAATTATTTGGTAAGTTTTGACCATTGAAGTGGTAAGAAGTTTGAAGTAATTGGTCATACATATGGCTTATGTGGTGGACACCCTATAATATGGAAAAGAAAATACATGCAATTATTTGGTAAGGTTTGACCATTGAAGTGGTAAGAAGTTTGTGTAACAATTAAAATTCAAATTAAAAATTAAATTTAAAATTCTTACCACTCTTACCTTTGAAGACAAGTTGAACAGCATGAAACATGTCTACTTTAATGTGTATATAAACACATCCAAAAAAATTCAATGATGGACACAAAGAAGTGAATTCATGGATATTGATCTCAAGTGTTTTCGCATCAGAAGAGGAGCAGTTCATTTTTACACAGAAATGTTTGGACATCTTCACTAAAATTGACATAAATTTCTCATACGGAATCAGAATTACAAAATTCTTGGCTCATTGGGAATATTGTTAAGAGGGATATGTGATGACAGGATCTAGAGTTTATTTTTGTTTTGTATATTGTTTCTTCATCTTGTGATCTTAGGAAAGGTATGGTTCATTCTTTTGGGTTTCTCTTGTGATGATACATGCCTCTCATGGATAGAGTTCATCTTTAATCTTAGTATGTGAGCCTCTATATTGGTATATATATTTGAAGTCATTATGGAGGCTATGATGATGTTGTTGCATACCTTTATGCTATGATATGGTACACTCTATGATGATAATGCATGTGATAATGTTGATGCACTCCTATACAATATCATGTACATGCATACCATAATGTGATGATGCTCTCTTATGCACTATGATGTATACTTGATGTTGATGATGCATAAATGGTGCACAGTGAGATGATAATGATGTATATTTGATGACGAGGATGCATACCCTATGATGATGATGCATACCCTTTGATGATGATGCATGCCTATAATGATGATGCATGGCGATGCATGCCTTATGTTTCAGTGAAAGAAGAGAATAATTACTTGTTCCGTAATTGTGTATGATGAGATGTACATGAGAAGATTGAATAGACATGACCAATAGTGTAGACTTGACATGGTTTATGAGCAGATGACCAGAGATTAATGAGAAGTTGTGATGAGTAGAAGTGTCGAGCAACAGTGATGAGCAGATTGACCAGATATTGATGAGCAGTGTTGACCAGTAGAGTGATGAACAGAGATTGATGTGCAGAGAAGAGGTTGGTTGTGCAACAGATCCATATGATTTCTTTCAAGAAGAATATTACACTTGAGGACTGGAATCCTCAAACCCTTCTTAGTTGGAGCTAACAAAACCAGGACATGTCTTGTTATGAGAGTTGGTGCTGATTGTAATCGAGAATATTGTTGTCTTCCAAGTACAATAAATAAAGATCAAAATTCCATATATTCGTGTGTCCCTTTTGATGTAATGGTGTGGTTATGACTCATGATGAAATTGATTATGCAATTTATGACATAATGATTGATATGCTCCGATTGACTAAAAGAAGGTAAAAAGTTTAAAATTGCTCACACACCGATTCACCCACCTCTTAGTGTGGCCATTGTTTCCAAGAATTGGTATCAGAGCCAACCTTTGTCACATGCCTAGAAAGCTTGAAGGATATCCATGGAAACACAATTAAAGAAAAAGAAGAGTCATCAAGAAATGAAGTTCTTGTACTTAATGTGATAGATTATTTTAGTTGGAGGATCAAGATGAAGGAATATCTAAATAATTTTGGCATTTGGGAGATTGTGATCAATCCACCCACTCCATCAAACAAGAAGGGAAAATAAAAAACACAGAAGGAAGCAAATAAGGAAGATACTACAACCTTGAATTTCCTCATGGATGGAATTCCCATCCCAGTGAAGTAAAGTGTAGGAGAGTACACTTGTTGGAGGAGCTAGTTGGTAAGCCGACTAAGTCGGTCAGCTGACTAAGTCAATCAACCGACTAATTAGAGATTAGGTTGGCCACATAAGGTCATGTTGGTTAACCGAATCGACAGGTAGTTATTTGTAATTGTTTGTAAATCATATATATTAGGCTCTTGAGCCAGATGAGAACTCAATTCAGTTCTATGTTTTGTATGGACCCTTTCACAATAATATAATCTGTTATTCCACATATGCGTTCTTGCCTCTTGTCTTTGATATGTCTGTATGCTTTTAATGTGTATTTTTGGTAACCCTTTGTGATACGTGAGATTACAACATTGGTTCCATTGCTAGTAGTACATATCTGAGATGAATACAAGTAGATGATATCAGAACAGGATATTAAGGACTGGTGGGAGCGTAAGATAGAAAATTAATTGCAGAATTACGTGCGGAGAAACATATTAACGACTGCTCAAGTGAAGGAAATATTATTTACCGAAACCCATGAGAAGTTTGTAGAATCAGTACCCTAGATTTTGAAGAAACTTCTGTATGAAAAATCCGGAAGGGACTAAAGACCAACAACTTCTAGAGAAACTGATTCGAGGGGGAAGAACAAACCTGTCGAAGTGGTTTAAAAATATCACCGACAAATTCTTTGAGGAGCAAGCTATAGAAGAAAGAACTTCGGTAGAAACCATACTAAAGAAATTCTATACAGACCTTACCGAGCAGTTCCTGTGCTCCTTACTGACCTTGCTGTTCAAATTCCTGATAGAAAAATGAGTGGGTCATATCATTGAACCTCCTCCATCACTACGTGAACCACCACAAAATTATAACTGGGCAAAGAAACAAAAG
>LPNX010464985.1:202024-229331 GCA_001517045.1 Pseudotsuga menziesii | reverse complement strand
AAATAGAGAGAGAGAAGAGGCTGAAAAGAAGGGAAGAAAGAAGAGAAAGAGCTATAGCACTGCAAAGAGGAATGAGTACTAGGGTGACAGACCAAGAAAGAAATTTGCCAGAGTTGGGTCATGACCAACAGGAAGAAGGTGTGGAGGAATAGGCATCACCCATGGAAGAAGATTTGTGGACTGAACAACGAGAAGATATCAAAATAGAAGTTTCCCAAGAGGTGAGACCTCTATCTCCAACGAAATTTGAGTACCAGAATGCAAGCCATTGTCAAAGAAGATTTAAAACTAAGAGTTAGTGAGTTTGGTATATGGAGCCGACTAGACGACGAAGTAAACGATGATAATCATTTAGTGATCCGTCGACCAGAGGAAGGAAATTGGGTCACACTTCAAGCGTACCCTTCCAACCGAAGTATCCAGTTACTTTACCCGACACATGAAGGACCACCCCCCCTGTCATATACAACTTTGGAGAATACAAAAAAGTCGACCTTGCAGACAAATAATTGCAGCTAGACATTGACAGGAGAAGTCAACCACGAATGACTACTTTTCAGAGAAGAAATGACAAAAAAAACAACCGATGGAACAAGAGTTCCATCGACAGTAGTTCTACACAAAGAAATAAGAAAAACATCCCACTACCTGAACCACCACCCCCACTGCTGCCACCTCCTGAAGAAGACAACGGCATCGAATCTGACATGGATCACAGGTCAGCGCATATCCCTCTATATGAGGGCGACAAAGATCCTAGACGACATTGGTTCATCTGTGAGTTGACATGGGAGGCAAACCAGGTCACAGATGAAGATAGATAGATGACACAGTTCGCGGGTGCATTGAGGAAGAGAGCACTAACATGGTGTATGACCTTTACCGAAAGAACCCCTCAAGAAACCAAAGCATAAATCAAAGCACAATTTTTGTCGTTCTTTAAAACTCCAGATGCAAAACATCTGGCAGCTAAGAAATTGAAAACAACATCACAAAATCTAGCAGAATCTTTTCGCGACTACGACAAGCACTGGAAAGACATCCTCAGCCAATTGGATTATGTAATTGATGAGAAACTATTAATTCAGTCATTTCTTGCAGGTCTATCACAGAAAATTCGGCGACACATAAACCTGGAGACATTCAAAACATAAAAAGATGCGCTTACTAAAGCCCTACAAGTTGAGATGGACAAAGACTTCCCAGCATATCCCATGGATACCAGGCTGGAAGAACAGCTCAAGATCATGCAAAAATATTTAAAATAGCTAAACCTTAATAGTCAGGATGTCTGGTGCATGAAATGCTCAATGGCTAGACATTCAAAAGATAACTGTCGACAAGACATCAGCTAACAGGACATTTGATTTGTGTATACAAAGTGGTTTTGCGACATTTGCTAAGAACATGGAGAACACACAGCAAAAGACTGCCCGTTTAACATGAAAAATGGTAAGGCATCTTGGTGTGCTATCTATGAAGTGAAAAGTCACGCTACGGCCGATGCCACCTAAACTTAAAAAATCGACAAAACTACCAGGCAGTCTACCAGACAAACGTAGTCACGTAGAACAATGATTAGTGAAACAATGCTCAAAATGAATAGAATAATCAAAGATACGAAGGTCATCGATATGAGCACCGGTTCGACAACCGACATGGAGGATATGGAGGTCGAGGTCGATTCTCTGGGAATCGCAACAACAGACCACGTCAGCCCATCCAATGTTTCACGTGCTACAAAGAAGGACACTGATATGTAGACTGTCCATATAAGGATAGAATTGACTTAAAATTGTGTACTAGTTGTGGAGTAGGGGATCACTCATTAGAGGATTGCCCTACTATACTTGAAAAAATAAATAAAAAGAAAAATGTTAATGTCTTGTTGTGCGTGCAAAAACATGATATAATCAATACAAAGAATATGCATATAGTAACTCGACAAGGGACGAAAATTGGGAATGATAATCCATGAATAAGAAAAATAAAATAAAATAATGATTATCCTAACCCAGCTAAACAAAAACAACTGTATAAAGATGCATCAAATATATTTAACGAATTTGCTCGACAAGAAGAAGCTGATGATAATCGACAAAGAGCGGTTAAAGAACTAATATGTTTAGTACAAACTGATAAAATGGTGTCTCAATTCATTGACCTATTGTATAAAATAAAACAAAACAACAATACAAAAAAACAAACAAAAAATATATGTAGTCTAAACCAGAAGCACAAAAGTGACGCCAACCCACTTGTCGACCTAGAAATTGAAGGATACCATGTCTGGCAAGTTGTGCTTGACTTCGGGTCACAAGTAAACATTATGACTCATGGCACTTGGGAACAATTGGGTAGACGTTGACTATACGAGTCAAGAATATACCTGAAATTAGCTGACCAAGGTCTAATTGAACCTATCGGAGTTTGGAGAAATGTCGACACGACCATAAAAGGAATATCGACCAAAGTCAACTTTGAAATTATTGACCCTAAGGAAGGATCCAGTTCCTTTCTAGCGTTAGTAGGTCAACCTTGGGGAAGAAAAATGAAAGCATCGATATCCTTAGAGAAGGAAAGAATAAAACTAAAAGGAAATGGACAAAGAGTCATAGTACTTGTTCATCCATCCCAAGGAGAACCTTGGATAGAACCTATTGATGAAGAAGTCGACATTCGACAATTATATCAGATACAAAAAAATGAAGACTACATAGAACCTAATGTCTATGGTGAAATTCACTTAGGCAATAAGGATTCAATAGGATACAATTCAAACGTAGAATTATATGATTGGGAAGTCGAGAACTACGAAACACAAGCAAGAGGTTGTTGGACCATTCAAAAAGTGCAGAAGAAACCAGTCCAACAGTGCTTCTTGGTGTCCATCATCCCAAAAATATTTGAAAAGAAAACCAGGGAATATCCTACCTTAAAACCAACAAATGTAAGTACTACACAAATCCCAAGGTACAAAGAAAGAGAATCACCAGTTATGCATATAGAACAAGTATCCAGAAACATTGGTGAACATGGCCGACTTCAAAGCCTAGTGGAAACCTTCACAGGACAAGCTACTAGATGGTGGGATACCCATCAATCAAGATTGCAAACATGGACAACAACTTCAACCTACTTCATAGAAATATTTGGAGGAAAAAATTTAACCAATCAAGCACAAATACCTATGTTCATCCAAGGGTAGGATCCAGAAGACCACATAAGAACATGTGAAAAAGAATGGAAAAGACTTGGGTATAAGGATGAACGTACATGGCCACACCTGTTTCCATCGACGCTATCCGACTTACCAAACAAATGGTACAAAATGGAAGAAGCTCAGGGTGAAACATTCCTATGGCATGAACTAAGAGAGAATTTTATCAAAGATTTCAGCTTTATACCACATGATGAAAACTTAGTCGAAATTGCAAAACAAATCAAGGCATTTGTATAACTGACCGAGAACAAAACCCTAAAATACGACCGACCGACAATAAACTGCAATAACATACAAACAAAGACAACACCAAAATTGACAAGGCTACAAATGGAAAATAAAAATCCAGAAGGAAAAAGATTTCGATGGAAATCATACCATTCAGAAACAACAAAACCAATTCGCACAGTGCTCAAAGTCGAGATAGTCGAAGACACCGACTGAATGACTGCAACAAACTTTCCTACCACATTTTCACAATTTAAAGAAGGGAGCCAACCAATCAATGAATCCAAAGCACCAGAATGGTTAGATGCTAAAGTCAAAACTAAAGAATTTTACATCTCAAATGATGATCAACCAAAAATGGAAAAATTTGGAGACTATTGGAGTGAAGAACAAACAACAGAAATAGTAAACATACTAAAAGAATTTCAGGATGTCTTCACTAAAGACTATAAAGATATCAAAGGTCTTGTCCATGAAATGGGTGAAAGGAAGATCGACATTAAACCTGATGTCCGACTTGTAAAGAAAAGACCATATAAATTAGCTCATAAGTACAACGAGATAGTCAAGAAAGAGATTGATAATATGCTTACAGCAGGGATTATCTACCCTATTGACCAATCATAATGGGCAAGTCCAATGGTTGTTCAACCAAAGAAACATGATCCAACCAAGCTAAGGATCTATGTCGACTTCAGAGACCTAAATAAAGTTACATTAACAGACCCATTTCCAACTCCTTACGTAGATGAAATCTTAAATGAGGTCATAGGACATGAATGCTACTCGTTTACAGATGGATTCTCAGGTTATAACCAAGTACCAATAGCCAAATAAGATCAGAAAAAGACAACATTCATATATGAATTTGGCTCATTTTCTTAAATGGTTATGCCTTTTGGATTAAAAAATGCACCTGCAGTATTTTCAAGAATTGTGGTCAAAACATTTCAAGAATATATTTACAAAACAACGGTAGTATATTTCGATGATTGGACAATATACTCTATGTTGCAAGATCACTTAAAACAACCAGTGAACCCAAAACAAGTCAGGGTACTACTTGGCAATATAGGATATTACAGGAAATTCATAAGATACTATTCAGATATGACCTATCCACTGGAAGAACGGCTAAGAGAAGATGAGGAGTTCGACTGGACAGAGGAATGCAACATATCATTTGAAACACTAAAAAGGAAGCTAGTCGAAGTACCCATTCTATGGTTTCCAAACTGGTCGACCAAATTCCATGTACACATCAATGCATCAGGCCTAGCAATAGGAGCAATCCTAACTCAACCAGGGGATGATGGAATGGACTACCCTATAGTTTACAGTAGCAGAAAATTAAATAAAACAGAAAGAAACTACTCAACAACGAAGAGAGAAGCATTAGGAATGGTCTTCGCACTACAGAAGTATCGACATTACCTACTAGCCAATCTGTTTATCATTTATACCGACCACCAAGCACTAAAATACCTCATAAATAAGCCCTTACACCATGGGAGAATCTATCGATGGCTACTTCTATTCCAAGAAGTTGAATTCAAAGTCATTGTCAGACCAGGAAAGTTAAATGTCGATCCCAACCACTTATCACGAATCGACACAGGAGAGGAACCGATAGGAGTGGAAGACGACCTACCAGATGCACATTTATTTTGAATAGAAGCAGTGCTAGCAAAATTAGAGGAAAAGGCTCAATTCTTAGAAAATGGACAATCACCAGAAGGCATGAGCACGAAGAAGAAACAAATCTTAGCCATGAAAGTTGCACCATATAGCCTCATAAATGGATTCTTATATAAAATGGGCTTGGACGACATCCTTAGAAGATGCGTACTAGAACATGAAAGAAATAATATTATGTATGAAGCACATTATGGACTAGCGGGAGGACATTTTCAAGTAGACAAACTGCCAAGAAAATCCAACAGTCAGGGTTATGGTGGCCGACACTTCACAAAGACTGTAAACAGTTTGTGAGCCAATGTGATAGATGTCAACGATTGGGTCGACCTCTTCCTAGTACAGAAATGCCCTTAATATCAGTAAACCCAAGTTTGACATTTGAAATTTGGGCCATAGAATTCATAGGACTATTCCCCATACCAACAAAAAGAATAGGTGCAAGGTACATAATAACTGTAGTAGAGTATGTAACCAAGTGGCCAGAGGTAGAACCAGTCGACACATGTTCTAGTGAGATAGCTGCTAAATTTATAAACGAAAATATCATTACCAGGTTTGGATGTCCAATAACACTAATCAGTGACCAAGGGCCACACTTTATTAATAAAACCGTTAAAGCACTAACATATCAGTTCCAAATTGACCACTGATGTAGTAAAACATATCACCCTTAGTCGAATGGAGAAATTGAGGCATTCAACAAAACATTAACAAAAGGCCTAACAAAAATCTGTAACACTGACAAAGATTACTGGGACGAGAAGATACCTGTAGTACTATGGGCTTACAGAATAGCATACAAGTGTTCGACAAACCAAACACTGTTTCGACTAGTCTATGGACAAGAATTAGTTGTTCCACTACATTTTCGACAATAAACACCTATTGTAGCAGAAATTTTACATGTTGATGCCGAACAGGGAAGGAAGGACCGACTGATGCAATTAAGAAAGCTTGAATAACACCGACTGATCACTTTACAACACCAAGAAATTCAAAAACAACAGCAGAAGGCATGGTACAATCGTAATATAAAAAACAAAAACCTGTCGGTAGGGGACCTTGCCCT
The DNA here is from genome assembly GCA_001517045.1 of Pseudotsuga menziesii. Lineage (NCBI taxonomy): Eukaryota > Viridiplantae > Streptophyta > Pinopsida > Pinales > Pinaceae > Pseudotsuga > Pseudotsuga menziesii. Next base: position 223,113 of record LPNX010464985.1, on the reverse strand, counting down.
ACTATACAACAGTCGAGTAAAAGGAAAACCCAAAAAGCTACATACAGAATGGATGGGACCCTACGTTGTTGAAGAGATTCATGCCAATGGATCAGTTCGACTAAGGACGTTACAAGGCATATTATTTCGGAAACTTGTTAATGGTGCCCAACTAAAGCGGTACAAAAATTAAAACAAGTTTAAAAAAAAAAAGGCATATAATGACCATAACGGTTAGACAAAAACTATAAAAAACTGAAAAAAATCTAAAATAAACAAAATAGAACCAACACCCATAAACCAGAATGGCAGGAAATCAATGCTTCGACAGCCGACATCACACCCATCGACATACCACCATCGACCACTCACATGATCGACATCAACCAACGACCCAGAAGGTCACATCACGCCTTCATGACTACGAGTGGCAAAATCAAATCACCATTAACGCAAACTCAAGTGACCGCGCTGAACCATCACTTCCACCATTAATACACACATCGACAGAAATATCAAACGCCCCACCTATAAATACCAGACTAGAAAAGGATCATTTATAGTATTTTGAATAGAGAGAGAAATTTAGCAAACAGAAAACTAAGAACCGAGAATCTCTAAGTAAAGTCGAACAGAAAACCGACAAAATGGCACCAAAACAAACTAGAGCCGAAGGCAAAGACTAAGGAACTACAAACTGCTGAAACCCCACTACTAAGGAGGTTAAGAAACATAAATAATTCCAAGGTTCAAAAGACCTCATGGGAAAAGACATGGGCCGAGATCAAGGAATAATCCTATGTCGAAAAGAAACAAAACCAAGCTGCAGAGAAGGTAAACTGCAGTTCTATCATGAACTACATGAACACACCGTTCATGGCAATTTTTGGAGGTACAAAAGAAACGACAGTCAAATTCATTATAAGTCAATACCACAATGACAGATTCTACTTCGACAGGCCAGTCGAGATCTCTAGCGAAGTGATATACAAACTGACTGGTTTATCCAACCAAGGAGACCCAGTACCAGTTGGCATAAAAGAAGGGCCGGTAGAGTGACTGACTGGAACACCATTGGGAAAGAACTCAAAAGGGATAATGATTAGCCAAATACAAGCCCAAACGCCACAAATTGTGGCTAAAATCATAGCAATAGGACTTACACCCATCGGTCGGGGAAGCGACCTAAAACTGGACATGCTGGAGGCAGTGGATACGACTGCCGACACAAGAAAAGTCTACAGATGGGCTGAGTATGTTGTCGACATGCTCAAAGGCATCTGTGAGAAATTCCAGGAGTCGGGAGGGATTATAAGGTTCCCATCCCTAATAATATGGATAGTAATGTACTACTTGTGCTCAGTCGGGGACAAGCAGTTCCAAGAACCCACAAAATTCCATATGTGGAGGTTCAAACAATTTGCCCAAACTGGAACACTGAAGGAACTGGAAAATGGTAAAGTGCTGTTGGAAAATTGGTTCCAACAGCTCAAACTTCAGACAACTAGATGGAGGGTGCCCCAGAACATTCGACGAAGTCTGCCCAAAACTGTGCACATACAGCTGGATCTTGACCATACTGCGGTTTGGTATATGCAGGGTGCCAAGGCAAAACCAAAGACTCTTGACTACTATCCAACAGTCAAAGAGATCTTCCATGAGCTAGCTCGATAGTCTGGCACAAAACTGTCGATACTGGAAAAAGCCAAGGAAGCAACCTTAGCGATAGAAGAACTACTCACCGACCAAGAAAAATAAGAAGATTATGAACTCCGACTACACATCAGCACCTTTGTGTCGGAGGAAATCCCAGCAGAGGATACCAATCGGCTGCAAATCACAATCATATCGTTGACAACCTAAAGGGAAGGGACACAGATAGAACATTAGGTAGCCATTCCAACTGAGAAAAGTGTCCACCCAGTGCAACAACAGGAGGAAGGGGACGAACCAGGAGATATTGAATCTGACAACCTCATGTCTAAAATAACCAAAGAAAAAATAAAAAATCTAGCAAAGGAGATAGCAACAGTAAGGAAGAAATCCATCGAGACAAAAGGAAAGGGGAAGCGCAAGCTGATCCTTTCCGACTCAGAGGATGAAGAGGAACTGATAGCTACCATGGTTGACATCATCGAAGATGCTGTAGCAAACAAAGTTTCGGTCGAGGCGCAGTTCAAGAAATTTGTTGAAGTAGGAGCACAACAAGGTCGGCCAAAGAAGGAAAAAAGTACACACACCTCGATGACCGAAAATGTTGTCGACCTAGTGTCAACACCTCCACCCCCGTCTTCGACTCAAATCACACAGGAAGAAATTCCAAAGCTTCCTTCCATAAGCCTAGTCGACATATGCAAGAATGCTATGCTAGAAACCCTGAAGGAGAGGTTCGACCGAGATAGAGACTTCCAAGCATACATTGAAAAACTGCTTGAGTTGCTTACGTCTGTACAAAATATCAACACCAAGTGCCTTCTGTTTGAAGCTGGTGGATCAAGACAACTTGCTCCTTTACAACCTAGCCAAATACCCTAGAAGCTGAGGACTATGGGAGTTTTGCAATCAACATTTGTGAGGAACCTCGATAAGATAGCTCAAGTTGTCACAAGTCGAACCTCATCCTTCACGCCAACCGGGATCGCACCCCCTCCACCATCCAATGAACTAGCCAGAAATGAGGAAGAAGAAAACATGGAAGAAATCAATCAAGAAATCGACGACCTGTTCTCTGACATCCCAGAGGGTTCACCCCCACAAATTGAGAACTCGACATATGACCACATTACCACCACACCAATCACACCTGACCATTCACCATCACCACCACCCCCCAACCCAGAATCTGCAACCAAACCATCTGCACTTGAACCACCTTTGCCGCAATCATCAGTACCGACAACATCTGTATTTGAACCCTCTGCACAAAATCCACTAGATACACACCCATCTGCAGAACTCATCCCACAGACCCAACCAGAAGTCCCCCTAACCACTGGAGGCCAGCAACCAGACAATCCACTGCCAGAAAATCAACCACCGAAAAATATGACTCTTACAGGTGCACAAGTACATCAGCAAGCAGAGCAACAGAAGCATAAGAGGAAGAGAGATAGAAATAAGAGGGACCATCAATCACAAGCGAAAATGGTCCACATTAGCCAACTTGGGTTGACCACTGCAGTCGACGCAACAAAGCTGAAGTATGGAGAGTTGGGACAACTCTTCAAAACTCTGGCTATTGAAGAAAAAACAAGAAGCCAGACTAGACGCAAGGAGCTCGATGACACTGAAAGAGAAAAATTCGAGTTCCTAATAAAATGCAGAAACCTAGCACAATATGTGATACCAAGATCAATAGAGGTCGACACCGACAAGCCATTAGAAAATTCCTATCAGTTTTTTGAAAGCGTGGTGTTGGCACTACAGACACAAATGCAAAACAAAAGAGAAGAGAAAAAAGAAGAAACAACTCGACTACTGATGCAGCAACACACAACCTTCTTCGAAGCTTACAAAGTGCTTCAAGATCACATAGAGGAGTCCATCATAACAGAAGGGGTACTATGAGACTGGATTGCTTATTATGGGAAAGTATCCCAATAGGCCCGACAGACTAGACAAGAAATTCAAGCACTAGAGAAAATAAAGAGCACAAAAGAAGCATGGAGAAGAACTATCAAAGATCAAATCGTGCTCAAAACAACCAAACTACAGAAGCTCGAGCGACAAGCACACCAGTGGGTGCAGCAGGCAATCCTGAGCTTGGACAAATTAGACACCATCTGTCCGTAGATGAAAAGACTTCTGAAGACGACAGAAGAGAAAGAATAGATTATGGGTCCCGACATGGAAAGGATAGCAGACCTTTCCATTCAAGAGAAGATGTCAACAATATCAAGACTTACAACATTAACCATCGACATCCAAAATGTACTAAAAAATTGGACAGAATTCCAACATCAACTGGCCATGACAATAGAAGAAATTGTGGAAGTCTTTGTACAGAAACGACCAACTACCTGACTTCATAGCCCATGAAATTCAAACAAATAAATAAACTACTTTATACAGGCAATGTATTTTTGAGTACCTCCCCTGTTTCTTCGGGACAAAGAACAGTTTTGTTTGTAGGGGAGATGTTGGAGGAGCTAGTCGGTAAGCCGACTAAGTCGATCATCTGACTAATTAAAGATTAGGTTGGCCACATAAGGTCGTGTCGGTTAACCGAACACACAGGTAGTTATTTGTGACTGTTTGTAAATCATATATATTAGGCTGTTGAGCCAGATGAGAACTCGGTTCATTTCTATGTTTTGTATGGACCCTTTCACTATAATATAATATGTTATTCCACATATGTGTTCTTGTCTCTTATCTTTGATATGTCTGTATGCTTTTAATGTGTATTATTGGTAACCCTCTATGATCCATGAGATTGCAACAACTCTTCAGCAAAATAACTATGGTTCAAGTTGGAGAGCGAGTATCAGAGGGAAAGACCAGAACCCAAAAAGACAGATCAGGAATCAGAAGACAAGCCCACGAAAGAGATCAATCAAGAAGAAGAGAAGGAAGAAGAGGAATCCAGTAAAGGTATGGACTCTTGTGATTGTAATGATAGCTTGTGTAATGAAATTGAGAAGGTTCTTGCAGATGACGATGAAGGGCTATCAAAGGCTGCACATGAGATACATCTCACGTTGTTGAATATTGATCTCAGATCCAATTGGTTCCCGAACATAATAAATCTAAACCAGAGTGATTTCATGAAGTTCAAAACATAAAATATTAGACTCCTTAAATGAATATCAGCAGAAGACCATGACAATGAAAGTGTTTCTTGTGAAGCTCAAAAACAAGGACAAATAGTTGCAGGATCAAATGAAAGACAAGGATGCTGAAGTTGAACAACTAAAGACTGATTCGATCAGTCAAAGGAAGAACCATAAGGTCCTGTTGAAGAGATTGAAGAAACTAGAGAGGTTAATCATGACCCAAATACTCAGCTGGAACAAGCCAAGAGGATAAAAGAAACCTTGAAGATTCAGTTGCAAGAAAAGGAGGAGACAATCCATAAGCTGGAAATGGAGGTAGTTGGTCTTAGGAAGAAAGGTGAGAAAAATGAATATTTTTTCAAGTTCAAGGAAAGTACATTTGTCCTAGATAAGATCTTGGATTTCCAAATATTTCCACTCGACAAAATTGGTATTTTTTACAAGAAGGACAAGGAAAAATCTGAAGATGACACTTTGTCTCTGAAGACTCCAGAAGTAAGTTCATCAACATCCAAATCCACTCTCCATGCACCTGTGCATGACAACAAAGAACCTGGTAGTTCAAAGATGCATCAAAGAGTTAGACCTATTTCTCAAAGAAAACTCAGAAAATAAACAACTCCAAGATGGAATCAAAGTCCCAGGTATGAAATTGGATTCAATGGTTATTGTTATTTTTTTCTAACTTTGGTCATAAAGTTGTGGATTGTAGACTCTACAAAAGAAGAAGTGGTGGAAGGACCAATGACTCGGTCAGATGTTGTACATGTAATCAAGTTGGACATGTTGCTGCCACATGTCACACTTTGAGATGCTACACTTGTAGTGGGTTTGGTCACAAATCCCAAGAATGTGCAAGTCAAAGAAGTCAACCGAGGAAGATTCCTTCCTACACATCAACAAGAAGAACTAGTGAACCTTGGAAGACCAATGCAGGAATATTTGAAGATAAAAATACAAATGCCTACAATCAGGGACATTCTTAAGCATGACGACATGAAGTTGATCAAAGACGTGTTTGAAGTTCCAACATCTCAGTCAGGTGTTGTACATGCAACCATGTTGGTCACATTGCTGCATATTGTCATACGATGAGGTGTTATAGTTGCAGTGGCCTTGGGCACCAAGCTCAATATTTTTGGAGTACATGAAAACAACCCTTGAGAAGTTTCCTATACATCTCATCAAGGAAATTCAATACAGATGAAGGAACAAATGCTGAAAGGAAAGATGCAAAAAAACAAGTATGGATGAAGAAGACCGAGTAGTTGCAGATAGAAGAGGTTGATCAGAGTAGGGAGGATGGCTTCCATATGGAAATCCAAGTGTAATGTCTCTAAAAGAAATTAGCACACATTGAGTTCATAAGGCTGGAGGATGAAATCAAAGAAGAAAGTATGACTACTCTATGCGTACATATAGGTCCTAGGATCGTGCATATTGACAGGGGGAGCAATAACCAATGATCATTGATTTTAGATACAGGTATGTGGACACCCTTTTCCATTGATGCCAAAGGGGGGGAGATGAAGACAAAGGGAGAGATTAAGAAAAAAAGGGGAGCATGAATTATTGTCATCAATGACAAAGGGGGAGATTGCTAATGAAATTATCATTGATGCCAACATGGACTTGCGGTGGCCCCACAGGTTGTCATTGATTCTGCTAAGTCCCACTTGTATTTCCTTGGACCCCTTACAAAGTGGGATTGAGCCTTAGAACCCTTACAGAGTGGGTTTGTGCCTTGAAACACCTTGTAACCAGTTGAAAAAATCCTTGTACCCACAAGGATGAATCTTGGAGCCACCACCTTGTTGAAGATGCTGAAGACCCTGCTGATGGTGTTGAAGACCCTGGAGATGGTCCTAAAGCCTTAACTGATGATGGATAAACCCTAGATGGGTTAGAGAAGCATTAATGACCCATTCTACCACCATTCATGCTATGATGGTATCATAGTACCCCATGCGAAGACCCAACTACCCCACATATGATGTCATGATGCATCTTGGCCCTTGAGGGTCTCCTAGTGTGGTCAAGCTTGTTGAAGAATCCTATGAAGCCTCTTACATGTTGAAGAATCCCTAATGAATTCCTTGGATCCACACTTAGTGGTTTGATGACGTTTCAACCCTTATTGGGGCCATGGAGCTCTTATATGATGATGATGACCTTGCATGGTCCTTGACATGCTATGGAACCCCTCATATGATGAAGAATCCCTTGGAACCCCTGATGAAGACCTTGATACCCTTGCAAAGATCATGGATCACACTACTTGCACTTGACATGGCTAGATGGCATGATGATGTGGTTTTTGGTGACTTAATGAAGTCATGGAACCTTGTGAAGACCTTGATGCCAATTTCTTGCACTTGATGTGGTTAAGGAACCCAAAGCCATATTTGATTGATGATGGTACATTTAGTGACAAGATTGAATCCCATGATGGCACCTTGCACATGACATGCCATTAAAAGCCCCAGTGGCTTGATGCAACCCTATGAAGATGTGGAGGACACACTCCCATGAATTTAAATGATGTGGTTAACTTTGAAGGATGTTTAAAAATAAAAATAATAAATATACATAAGGTTAACCATTGAGGTGGTAAGAAAAATAACAAAAATACATAAGGTTGACCATTGAAGTGGTAAGAAGTTTGAAATCCTTGGTCATACATATGGCTTATGTGGTGGACACCCTATTATATGGAAAATGAAATACATGCAATTCTTTGGTAAGGTTTGACCATTGAAGTGGTAAGAAGTTTGTGTGAGAATTAAAAGTCAAATTACAATTTTTAATTAAAAATTAAAATTCTTACCACTCTTACCTTTGAAGACAAGTCGGCCAGCATGAAACATGTCCACTTTAATGTGTATATAAACACATCCAAAAAAATTAAATGATGGATGCATAGAAGCTAATTCATGGATATTGGTCTGAGGTTTTTTCGCAGCAGCAGAGGAGCAATTCATTTTTACATAGAAATGTTTGGGCATCTTCACTAAAATTGGCATAACTTTCTCATACAGAATCAGAATTACAAAATTCTTGGCTCATTGGAAATCTTGTTACAAGGGATATGTGATGACATGATATAGAGTTTATTTTGGTTTTTATACTATTTATTTATCTTGTGATATTCGAAAAGGTATAGTTCATTCTTCTGGGTTTCTATTGTGATGGCACATGTCTCTCATGGATAGAGTTCCTCTTTGATATTAGTATGTGAGCCTCTATATTGGTATATATATTTCGAGTCATTATGGAGGATATGATGATAATTTTGCATACCTTTATATTAGGATATGATACACTTTATGATGATAATGAATGTGATAATGTTGATGCACTCCTATACAATATCATGTACATGCATACCATGGTGTGATGATGCTCTCCTATGCACTATGATGTATACTTGATGTTGATGATGCATAAATGATGCAAATTGAGATGAGGATGATGTATATTTGATGATGAGGATGTGTACCCTATGATGATGATGCATACCCTATGATGATGATGTATACCTATGATGATGATGCATGGCGATGCATGACTTATGTTCAGTGAAAACATAACAGAATTACTTGTTCAATAATTGTGTATGATGAGATGTACAATGATGTGTACATGATCATATTGAACATACATGAACACCAGTACAGAATTGACATGGTTGATGAGTAGATGAACAAATATTAATGAGCAACAATGTTGAGCAGCAGTGATGAGCATATTGACCAAATATTGATGAGCAACGTTGACCAGCAAAGTGATGAGAAGATATTGATTTGCAAAGCATATTTTGGTTGTGTAGTAGAGCCATATGATTTCTTGCAAGAAGAATCTTGCACTTGAGGATTGGACTCCTCAAACCCTTCTTAGTTGGAGCTAAGAAAACTAGGTTGGGTCCTGTTATGAGAGTTGGTGCTCTTTTCATCAGTTGGTGTTGATTGTAATTGAGAAGATTGTTGTCTTCCATGTACAATAAATAAATATCAAAATTCCATATATTCTTGTGTCCCTTTTGATGTGATGTTGCACTTATGACTCATGATGAATTTGATTATGAAATTTATGACATAATGATTGATATGCTCTTATTGACTATAAGAAAGGTAAACAATTTAAAATTGATCACGCACTGATTCACCCCCCCTCTCAGTGTGTCCATTAGGTCCAACAACACTTTCTAGTGTACAGGTTGAATAATACCTGTAACTCTTTCTGCCCATGCCTATAATTATGCAACCATATTAGTGTTCTTCTGTTGTTTTTTTCATAGTGTTACGAGTGGTTGATGTAATTTATTCATCTCGACATCCTTAGCCATTTTCTCTGCTAAGGGTAGCTTCTTCATTTATTCTTCATCTGGGTCACCTCTGGCTCCGTAGTGCACAATTTCTGTGTGACTTTATCTAACTCTTCATCGTCGATCAATGCTTACCATGTCTAATAAACTTGATCGACTTCCTTGGCACACAATTCCTCCACCTATTTGATACTCTTCACAGCCTCTATTGCTACTTTCCTTCTTTCTCGCATTACCTCTGGAGGTGTATTGGGTGTTACCCATGCTTCCAACTCCATGAACTTTTTGTGGATGTCCTCTACTATTTCTCCAAGTTTAAAGACCTTGGATTTTGATACTATCTCATGTGTTATGCCTTCGTCTACGAAATCGCTGCAAGCTAGTGTAACATCTGTGTCAATATAGTGCCTATCCTCTTCCCAGGTTTTGGATTTTTGCTTAGTTTCTTAGATTGTTTTCTTCATCTTATAATTAGTCTTATTCGATGCTCTAACTTTCTTAACCAACTGCGGAAATTTCTATCCTTCCACTTAAAAATCAATGACTTACATGGTTTGATAGTATGATCAAAATATTTGCAATACGAACATGTCTTTGTAGGACTTGCACATTCCCTAGAAAAATTTCCTAGTTGCATGCAATTATAACATAGAATTTTTCCTCTTCCATGGACGATTCCTCCTCCTTGTCCTCAACCTCTAAAATTTCCACCCCACTGAGTTGAGGTTAGTGTTGCCGCAGGTACTGATCCTATGGATACTGGGTCCAAGGATATTGATCTTGTGGATATTGAGCCTGCTCATCTTGCATCTCCTCGTCATTATTCATTAAATAGGTATCCATTGTTTTCTCTTACAGCAGCTGGTATGCTTTGCAGTCCTTCTCATCATGATCTACTAATTTTCAAAATTTACAGTATAAACTAGCTAGAGCACTTATAATCTTATGTTAGTACAAACACTCTTCCAATTGATGGCCTTTAGTTTGGCATATTATACACTAAGGCATCCCTTTTGTATTTATCAAGTTTGGCGCTCTCGATGCGACATAATTCATGAGTGTTGGGTAGTTATCCTTATGGTGTTCCTCTATTCTGCATATGGTACACCACATTTCCTCTTGGATCTCTTTCCCTTTTTTAATGTCCTGGAGTTATAGCGTAAGGTTGGCTAGTTGCGACTGAATTTGAATCATCCCTGCACCAGTCTCTCCTACATGTGATGATTTTAGCTTCATGGTCAACTCTAGAGCTTTAGTCTATGACACAATATTTTGTTGCATTAAGGGAATCCATATGTGTGGTAACAACGCTGCAAGGAACCATTCTTTTTGTTGTATGTCCAACATCTGAAATATTACTTTAGCCATCAAAGTTTTAAATCTCTGGTTGAAGTCCCACATAGACTCCATAGATAATTGGTTAATCTCTTTAATATTTGTAATACACTGTGACTTAGATTTGGGATTTATGAATTCATCTATTAGTCCTGCTTGAATTTGGTCGAGTATTTTTTTGTGTGACTCCCATCGGAACCACAGAGAACTTCATGTACCATTCCAATGCATGACCCCTTAGGGTTGTGATCATTTGATACCTCTTGATGGATTAATATTTGACTCGTCACATGGTCCACATGGATTCACAGAGAAAGCAATGTTTCTCTGGGTATTCTAACCCATTTCTGTTTAATATCGATAACTTAGTATCATTCCCCGCCATTATATTGGTCCTTGGTAGTTCTGGATAAAAAATTTTGCTAGCGAGACTCCCTTGTCCTCTATTCCCACATTTATTATTTCTTGTATTGAAAAACCCACTAGGAGATGAGTTTTTGTATCTTATCTCCGGATATGTACACAGGGTCATGGGTTTCTCATACTTGTATTATGGATTCGAGGCTTCTTCTTCTTCTTCTTCTTCTTCTCTTTTAGATATAAGGTGGTATTCCTATTCCTTGTCGTAAGAACCTCCATCAAATTACAGCGTCAAATCATAGTCTTATCCTCTGTTCATACTGCAATTTTCTCTTCTAGTCACAGTCCTTCTTCTTTTTCCCGACTGAAATCTTCTTCCACTTCTCAGAATTTCATCTTCTAGTTCCTTTCCGCTATCATCGGGGAACATCTTAGCTTACTCTGCTCCATTTTTCTCAGACTTTTCTTGTGACATATCCTAGGTATCCATGCACAGTTCATTACTCGTTGGACTCCATTCTCAACATCCCTTTCTCACATACAAGCATCTTTATCCAAATTCTTAAATATGTCAAGTATCTTCCTCTAGGTCGTTGGAATTTTTTTTCTTCTGCCTCATTGTATGATGTTATTGTGTCGAAAACAAATTCAATGATGTATCATACTAAAATACTATCTACCCAGAAATCAACAGCCCTAGATATAGGGTTCCTAATGCTCTTCAACCACTGAATCAGTTGAGCAATCCACTCTATTCGTTCTCCTCGTTGGAAATTTTTTCGCTGGGTTTCTAACTTCAACAACCACTCATACAACAAAATAGGAAACTCAAAAAAGAAAATTTCATGAATATCAGTATAAATATATCACTCTAACCACTTTGTTGGATTCAATCACAATCCTTCACTTTCTTCCCGTGTAAAATTAATGCTTTAAAATCTACCCAATCTTGGATTTTCGGCTTCGTTAGGTGCCAAAACATATCCCTCGCAAAAATGATCCACGGTCCTGACAACATAACCATTTCTTGACATTTATCCCTTCGACCTAGGTTTAGACCCTTGTTTATCTGTCAACAAAGTCCAAGATATCGGCCCGACAGAGCAAGGCTCAGTCGAAAGCACCTGCGACGCAAATGTAGTCTCACCTGAGATATCTCTATGGGTAGCTTCCAGAACTAGGTTTCTACAGTTGGGTGGATAATTCTTCTTTCATGACAACTTACCAATTCATTCAACCGAAGTAGAGGGGTGTATTTCCTATTCTTAGTATGTGCATTCAAGGTATTGACCTACTTATCCATCAACAAAGATTACAACACTTAATATAAATCTTCAGCATAGATTCTATCTATCAACAATGTGACACATGAATCTAAGAACTCATTCATAAAAAAATGCTAGTGAATATATTCAGACCTACTTATTCACAACATACATTCATTCAACATAGACATGCTCATCAAATAAACATAGAAGCAACATTTAACGTGGAAACCCATTGAGAAAAACCTTAAAGGCGCTCTTCATCTGGAATGAGTAATATATAGCACCTTTAGTTTATGCACACATCTTGTAAACCCTATTCTATATATTATCTACAATCTATACAAACTTCTCTCCTCTCATGCTCTCTAATCTTAGGTCTTTGAAGTTTTCCTCTCCTTCACTCAACCGTCCATCCGCACACATCCTAAATCAACTCTTTTCTCTACAATCTATAACTCTTCAACTCTACAAATATACTAAGATAGGAGTTAGCAGAGACCAACACACACACAACTTAGATTATCTCTTTTATAGGCTCTTACATGTTGTAATAAACCAAATCTATTATGTTAGCCGACAGGATTCCCTTCCTATTCTTGTACATTCATTTACAATGACAGTAGGAACTATCGGCCCAAAAATACAAATATGATTTATTCCCAAAGCATGTAGTATTCTAACTGACTTCTTACCCAAAATCAATGAAATTGTCCTTTTCAACCACTGTACTATTATTTTGTTGTGGTGCCTTCCATTGAAGCTATTCTCTTTGCAACTTCTCTTCCATTGCAAAATCTTCTCCCACAACTGCTTCTGTCGCATCTCTTCTTCCCTATCTGCTTCTGTCGAAGCTTCTCCTTCCATCGCAGACTCTTCTGTCGTATGACCAGAATCTTCATATTTTCGAGTAGAATTTTGGCTGAATTCTTCTTATCTTTTCCTAGGGCCAATAAGAGTAGTTAGGGAAAGTAGTTACAAATTTGAAGTATAAGGTAAAGTGAAAAGACATTGAAGACCCTCACCGTTATAAAGGGAAGAAGAAGAATGTTAAGGAGACATAAGAGAAACCCTAGCAGTAGTGGCACACTTTCCAAGAGAATGAGAAACAACACATTTCCCAAGGAATATTGTAGCATTTATTGCAGTCATACAACAAGTATAGTCACATGTGTGAGGGCATGATTCCCCCCCAAAAAATTATGCATTAAATGATGGTTGTATAGTCCATACAACATTAATTTTAGGCACATGTGGGAATAATTTTCAAGGCATAACGTATAAAAGGAAGTACAAGTCATACAACACGTGTTTGGTCCATGTAGCTGACAATTTGTAGGGAAAATGTAGTTTTATGATGTTATTTAATGTTTGGAATTTTTTCGGTGAGGGTTGAAGAAATAATTTTCTTGTGTTGAAAAATTTCTAAGTATTCTTCTTAATGAGAAATTCTTCTTTAGGGTTTTCCCCATGTTGGGGTTTTTCCCAGTCATTTGACCAAAACATTTGTGTACAATGTGTTTGCTTCATCTTGAATGTTTGAGAAGTGTATTTCTATTTGTGGTTTTAATTGCAAAGTTTATGAGAAAATTTTAATTAAAATCCTAGACATTCAAAATGTTTGACATAACGCATGTGTGAGAAATTATTATGCTTATGTCAGTTTTTCTTCATCGTGCAGTTCATCCTTTGTTAACTTGTTCATATTAGTTTTGTATTCTAATACTAATACTTTGGAGTCAAATATAGATGTAAAGGTTATTAATTATTTTTGTACAATAGTTTCTTCAAGAATCTCCACTCAAAGTCCTCTTATGACATTGACAATTTCTTCTATTTGAAGAAGATAAGCTGTTATGTTTTCCTCTTCTTTCATCTTCATGGTTTCAAAATGTCCTGAATAGGTTTGTAATTTTTCCTTGTTGAATTTATCATCTCCTTCATAGATGCTCTTGATTCTATCCCACGTGTCTTTGGCTGATGTACGCTACATCACTTTGGTAAACTCAAAATCTGTTAGGCCACATAACATTACATTCATGGCCCTCACATTTATTTCATACTGTCTTCTATCAGATATATCAACTGGAGTTGTTTTAGGATAATTGTATCCATTTTCAACAGAATACCAGACGTCGACTCCAAGTGATGCAGATATTCCTCCATCCTTATTTTCTAGAAATTATAATTTGAACCATTGAATCTTGGTGCTTTGTTGGTGGATAATCATTTTTTCTTGTCCATTCCTGCGCATAGATTTATCGTCTAATCGTTAAATTGTTACTAAAGACACCGTGATACCATTTTTGGAATTCTTATTTATACTAAGAGGGGGGATGAATCAGTATATTAAAGTACAGATTATACAATTTTTTACTTCAAACAAACTATGCACAAATATATATTTCGGTTAAAACAATAAAAGACACCATTTTGAAAATAACTTATATAGTGAATATATAAATATATTTATGTATATAATTTTTGTTTACAACAGGAGAGACCAATCTCCAAAATGTGAGCACCAACTCACTTAAGAACCAACCTGATTGCAAGGATCAACTTGTTGATTAGAAGCACCAACCTGTAAGGAATTCAATCATCTACACAAGCACCAACTTGTCGGCTTCAGACACCAACCTTAATGGATATCTTTCCTATTGTGCAAGCACCAATTTGTCAGCTTTAGGAACCAATATGAATGAATATTTTTCCTATTACACAAGCTGCAAATTGTTGTTGTTAGGAACCAGCTTCAATGAAGACTGCAATCTCTTCTTCTTGTTTTTCAACACCAACCAAATGAAAGCATGTATTCCCTTTTCTGTATTCTCCAGTGCCAACTGGAAGGAAGCTACAAATCCCTTTCCTTGAAGCCACTTCATGTCTCCCCAAAATGAATAAATTATATTATAATTTTGTTTTGTGTTTTCTTTGATTTGTGTTTTGCGTCCTCTGAAATATGCGTCTCAACGGTTTGCGATCTGTGACTGCATTTTTTGGCACTTTTGTGATCTGTGATCTTCTAGATATCTAAGTCTTGTTGATCTTGGATTTTTCGAATACAATATCAATGCTTTCACTTTTGTAATCTATAATTTATGTCTTTTTCAAGTTGTATATAAACAATTTGACACTTCTGTGATCTACATCATTCACTGTGTATCTTCACACATCTTAATATTGAGTATCCTTCATATTTGTGCACTGTCTATTATTCTTCTATATTGATTTTGTGCAATCGAATGTTTGTTGTATAAATTTATTCTAGATTAATGAGCCATTTATACCCCAGAATTAGAAGCTTTCCAAATCAAAATTGCACCTATAATTCATTTTCAAGCTTTTCAATCTCTTGCTTATTTATACTCTTCTTTCTAAAGACATGTGTCCATAAATTTTGACTGTTGATGCCCCGATTCTCTTAATTCTTGGTTATTCTAACCACCTCATTCCATCTTTTGTCAGCGTGCATTGTTTGATAATTCATCCTTGTGGGGTTTTGTGCACTCGAGTCCAATGACTCAATGGTATCTACACATATGGGTTCCACATCTTTGTGGTATTTGTGCACTTCCTAGGCTTGCACACTTATTCTCTATGTACTTCTTCAAACTGTCTTTATGTTTATAGAGAACCATTACCTGGTGGATCTTGCACACTACTAAGACTTGCATGCACTTTTATATATTTATTTAAACGACTTCAAGTTTTCATAACATCCATCTTGTTTGTTTGACATCTATCTTGTTTGCTTATTGTTTCAAATCAATATTGTTTGTTTATTCTTTGAAATCAATTTTGTTTATTTAATCTTTGACATGAATGACAACACAAAGTTTCAACAGTTATATATGGTTGTTAGTTTCAAAATTATGGAGTCCCTTGTCAGCCTTAAGGAATATGTGTCTCTTGGAATGAAATAGTGGTTCTTACCACTGTCTTAAAATAAATTTTTACCACTCATCCTTAAGCAGTTTTACATTCTTTTCTTAGTTGTTCCAAATTAATTCTCTATTTTTGTCATATATTTAGACAATTTCATATTCGTGGATCCTCGCCATAATCCCTAAGGCATATCTATTCTCAAGGTTTAAAAGTGTTTTTTACAACTCTTCCCTTTTTGCAGCCTTCTTTATTTTCTTGTAACAAACTTAAATTAGTATGTGTCTTTGATTAGTTTCAAGCATCTTGTTTCATACGTGTTGCATCATCTAAAATATTGGTTTATTAAGTGATATCATCTTGTCAACTATTAGCTCAAAAGTGGGTTTAACCATCGCTCTCTAACTTTTCTAACTAATTACTCAGAAGTGGTTTAAACAGTTTTCATTGACTTCTAATCATATTCTCCAAGTAGCATTGGTCTTTTATTCATATCAATTTTTACAATTAGTCTATCATAGATGATGATCTTTTAAATGCTTCTTTATTTATTTGTAGTATCTCACTAAAGCATTATTTTATCAGTTAAATCCAAGTAGTTCATGCTATCACTATCTTTTTAACTTGGGTTTAATTTTAAAGTGTTAGTATGTATTTCATATTATTTTTAGCACTTTAGCTCCCTTGTTTTGATATGAATCTTTTTTTTTTAATTAAGAAAGATTCCCCTGGTTTTGTTTGGGAGTTTTCGTAAACAAAAAAGTTGAATGTTGAGGTGACAATGGAACCCAACTTGAACTTTCCCCCAAGGTTGCACTAGTGAGTTGAGGTTTTTCTCACTTAGGTGTAAATTAGGCGGTAGCATATAGCACTGGTTTCTTCCATTTAGGATATTTCGAATTACACATTGGAAGAGAGATGTTATGCCTTGATGTAGGATGTTTCTAAGATTGATTCCAGAGTTGTAACTAATGGGAATATTATAAAGTACAATACCAAAAGTTATAGATTCTCTTAGAAATACAGAGTTTCCCTTGATGACACTCTTACATCAATATCCTATCGAGATGAGGGAGTAGTCCTAGTTCAGGATTGATCAGTTGTCAAAGGATTTGAGGTGCATGAGAGGGATTCTCATGATGACATGTTGATGACTAACTTGCATAGTTCAATGACTATACCACGAGTTTTTCATCCCAAGATTTATTTTATCTTGCATGGAGATATGATTATGTTTGCAAGTTGTCCTAGTAAACTTATGATGTGGTACCTATTATTCCACAATCTGTAGGCATACTTTTTCAAACTTATTTTTCTTCATAGCACTATGAATTCCAAGGTATTGAGGCCCATATTTTATGCTATTGGGTATCCTTCTTATGAGATGATGTGATGATCATGTGATATATGCCACTTTTCCATTGCTATGCTATGCCATGATGATATATTATGTGATGATGTACTATATGTTATTGTTTTTGAATTGGATGTAATTATTATTTGATGAGTATAGCTAGTAGTACCACCCATAGCTTGATGAGGGTAGTAGATTCTTGATTTACATATGTACCATTAAACCAAGGTGATTGTTGTTCTTTGTAAGGAATGTCACTCCCTTCTTCGAGTCCCTTTGGCCACCTTCACATCATCCATCATCACCTCATAATTTAGTATGCATACTTTTGGTTAAAGATTGATACATTGACTCTTGATATCCCCTATTTAACTCCTTTTTCCATGTAGGATTTCATGTTTTAATTTGTCTTAGAAATGCTTGTGTCACAATGATTGTTGTCACGATTTAGGAGGATTCCTTGTAAATCCCTAGGTTAACTGCTTATCAAGTAGAAAGAGTTTCCATGTAGAAATTCTTCTTCCTATACCTAAAACATGAAAGGATTCCCCCCTCAATGCCTCAAAAAAAGGAATTTGAAGAAATATCCTAGTCCAAGCCTACTTGTACCAAAAACTTGTGTAAAAGAAAAATCTTGACCAAATCAAAATGAGAATGAATACCAAGTCAACTTGAAAAAATCAAGCAAAGAAGAAAGAAGCAAGTCTCACTCACGTGTGCCTTCAAACAAAATAAAGGCGAAGGTATCCCAAAAAACAAGTACAAGAAGAAAGAGTGCAAGAAATAAAAAAATACAAGTACAAGAAGGAGATAGCAAAGCAAAGTAAAAGGGGGTAAAGTCTAATTGTCAAGGTTAAAGGAGTAGTACCTCATTACACAACACCCATTTGTGAGACACTTCCCTATTGTTTACCCTATTGGTGAAGATCACATAGTTTTCTCTTATCCTTAATCTTGAGTCAATTAGTCACCTTTGACCAAAAATTCACTTGGTTAGCCCGATCTAATCCATCTATAATTCACCTCGAAGAATAAAATTGTCCTTGTGAATTATTAAATATTATCATATTACTGGTTAATTTATAAATATTCTTTCCCAAAAACTTGTTTGAATATATTTATGGTGTTGGTATATTATCATGTTTACTATGACTAACTATATAATGATTCAGTTCCATGATAATTTTCATCTATGTGTACTTGTCCATGTGAACACCCTTTGCTGCTGATCCACTAAGCACACTTGTAATTATAGTATGGATTTAGTTCATTTCCATTGAGATGGCATCATGTCTTCTTCAGATCTATTGTACTCAATGTTAGCGTGTCAATGTTGTATGGTGGCCAAGAGGGGATATTGCATATATTTTGTTGTACATGGGATCCAATGATTTTGAGATCATATTTGAATGCTCATTTGGCCACTTAATCAATTATATGACATTAGATCGATCACTATTGTCTAATATCAGTTTCTTCCAAAAAGTAGTGGGAGTTTCCCCCATGTTCTACAATCCTTATTTTCATGATCATGCATTGGATTGATATATTCAGTATTTTACACATTCAATGATGGATTTGGATATCCATTGGGGTCTACTTTCATATCCCATGCTTTCATGTCAAATTGATTTCTTGTTTTGGTCGAATCTACAGGAGTCATTCAATGTAGTATTGACAAGCAACCTACAAACTTCATCAACGTGCATGGGAACAATCCAACCTTTATCTCCAAAACAACTTGGAAATTTTGGGCACCCATTTGGCCCTTCTATCCAACCCGACTCTCATATGGCCAAGAATTATTCCATTTCAATGGTTTCCAGGCACATGGGGGTTCTACAAGCTTATTTTAATGAAATAACATATTAATACATGGCACCACTAAATTTTTTATTTAAAAAATCATAGGTTGGTTCTAAAATATTTTCTATATTTCCATTGAGATTACACTTTACTATTTTTATATGGGAAATAATACATTTTCCCAAGGGGGTCAATTTTCCTAAGTGACACTTGATCACACACGTGGAGGCATTTTTGATGATGTGGAACCTTGGCACACATGTTGAGGCTTATTGGGATCATTTATATTATTTCTCACATCAATATTAGATCTCAGCCATCCATTAATACATTTCACTTGGATCGATCCCTCTCTTACTTGGATCATATGGCTCCAATGATTTTCTCATGAGGGATAGTTGGACAAATTATTTTCTCAAGGAAAACAACCCATTGTATTGGCACACCGTTTCAGCTCCTCCTTTGGTCTTTGCTCATTGTTTTGAAGAAGACACATGGTATTTGATTATTTTATTATTACTTACAAGTCAAGAAGTAATTTCACCCACTAAGTCAAAATGGCTTGGATTGTTGGCATAACTAGATTTTGTAAAGGAGTGCTCTATACCATTTGATATAGCACATCCTTTTCTTGATATTATCACTCATTTGTAACTACTTTTTTACCACATCTTGAGCCAATTCACCTTCTTAATCTATAAAAGAGAGGCTTATGATCATTTGTAGGGGTCATATTCTCTTGGAATGAAATGATACTCTATTGAACTTTTCTCTAGTAATTCTTAGGCTCTAGTGTTGTTGCATGTGTTATTATCTTATCTCAATGCTGAAAGGAGGTTCTTCACAAGGTTATTAGGTAACTATTGGCATTTTATTTTGCATTTAGTAAGGTAAGTAAATAATTGATGCAACCTTATTTCTTATGAATGAAATTTTGTTTACTTTATTAGATTTCTACAACCTTATTTCTTATGAATGAACCTTTTTTTACTTGATTACATTGTTGCAACCTATTTTCAGTTTATAATGGATTCATTCACTAAGTGCATTTAGTAATTTTTGTTGGACGATAGTTTAGGAATAGATTGCTTTTCCTCTTGATATTTTAAGGAACCCATAAAAGGTTTGAGTGAGAAATAAATTATATATTTGGCTAGAAAAGGAGAGGGATTGCTTGCCTTCCCAAAGACTACTCAACCATATATTCGTGATTTGTTCATGACTCCATTGCCCAATACTTGTTTCCCTTTAAGGCACTAGATTTCTATTTAGTAGTTTTGTTTCTTTTGTTTCAAGTTGTTCTTTCAATATTCTCTTTAATAATCATTTTTCGATTTGTTAAAGTGCTTGTATCTACTAATTTCAAGAGACTCTTAGGGGAGCCAATCATTTCCCCTCCTTGTCTTATCATCTCATAATCATCAAATATTAATGAGATGAAATTTCACACACTACAATATTTTATAAACTGACATGATCTAATAAATTTTTTGGTGTCTTAAGTCTCTAATGCTGATTTTGATTGTGGTTCAAGAAGGGGAAATTTTAAGGATTCATACTTATATAAAAGTGTATAAACGTTGGTGAAACTTACCAATTCTTAAAATGACAACTATAAAATATTTAGAGATATTTTTCGAAAAAAATAATTTCTAAGGATTCTATATAGTTTATATAATAATTTGGTGATTTTTAGAGGGAGAAAATTTTAACCCAACAAAATTAGGCTAAATAGGGTTTGAAAAAATGCAAATTGGAGAATCTTTTTTTTGAAAAAAACATGGAAAAATAGCCCATAGTGTAATATTTTCCCTTAAAGTTTTCCTTTAGTTCAAGTACCTAATTAGTAGGGTGCTCAAATATCTAAATTCCAAGTTAGTATTAGTTATATTTGTTATTATATTACATTATTTTCATTATAAAAGTTACTGTAAAAATATAGTGTTGAATAGTTCATTTGAAGGCATATTCATTATTGTTAATAATTTAGTTTAGTTATCAAATAA
>LPNX010464985.1:100608-192069 GCA_001517045.1 Pseudotsuga menziesii | reverse complement strand
AGAGAGAGAGAGAGAGAGAGAGAGAGAGAGAGAGAGAGAGAGAGAGAGAGAGAGGAGCAGAGATAGATAGTTGTTGGAGACTTCTTATTACTAGGTTTGATAATATTATGACATAGTCTTTGTGACTGTACTATTATGAGGAATTTTGTGAGGTTTTCTCCTTTATGGTTTCCCTGGTGAAAATATTTGTGTCTTGTGTATCTGTTCTATCTTATGTATATTGTTGTACTTGTTATTATTTCAGATAAAGATCCTAACTAAGCTAATAATATCTAAGAAAAACTAACATCTTCCATACTGATGCTAGATAGGAAAGGGAAAGATGGTGCTTTGCAATCAGTCATGTGGAACCTCTTGAGAAAGGAAGCTACAAATATTGACTGATAAATCATGATACCTGAAGCTTTTTTATTCACTTCAAGGCCAATAAACTTCCTATGTATCCCTAGATCTGTCATGGAGAAATCCTTGCTCAAGGATGAATTGATGTCCCTCAATATAACAGTTGAACCACCGGTGATGAGAAAGTCATCCACATAGAATACAATCAATAGTAAGTAACCTCTCTTATACTACATTTAGGAATTATACCTTGTACCTTTTGAACCTTTATAATAGTAAGAAGGAATCCATTTTAGCATACCATGCCCTTGGGGATTGCTTGGGCCCATATAGTGATTTCCTTAGTATTCATAACAAGGAATAATATTCAGTGTACCCCTCGGGATCTCTCATGCATATCTCTTCTTTCAAGTCACCATGTAGGAAGGAAATCTTCACATCCATATGATGTACCTTACATTGTTTCAAAGTTGCCATCACAAGTGAATTTGACCACAAATTCCGATGGCCTAAATGTCTGATTTTCGACATATTGATGTTGGCAATTCGACAAATTGCTTTCGTTTAAAATGTCAGTGGAATTTCACATCAGATTTGACAAAGAAATTTACTCGTCATATTTTCGACCCCCGCTTGTCGAAAAACCAATGTCTAATGACACTCCATACCCATTGGCCTATCGACGTTCATTCCTTCAGAGGTGTCAAATATGCAACGCCCCACTCCACAATGAAATTCGACGAATCCATTAATATCTGTTAGATTACCAATGAATTGGAGATGTCGGAAGTTTAACAGGGCCATTGAATTTGATGGATATCCGACGACCTCCTTCACCAAAGAGGTATCATAAATCCAACGATGCTTCATTCTTGCTCGTCGGATAACCGACGACAAATGCGTCAGTATTGTGGCATAGTCTTTAGTATTGTACCATCGACCGCCGGATAACTTACGACCCCATTGAAATTGATAAAAAATAAATAAATGGAAAGCTTTTCAACTATAAAATAAAAACAATTAACATAAATGGAAAGCTTTTCAAATTATCATACGTTTGGGAATTGATTTGGTCAAATGTAGAAACAATTAAAATTATTATAGGTTAATGAAAATACGATCTAGTGTAAGGCAATAAAAATTATTACAAGCTAATGAAAATAGATAAAATAAATGTGATATAAAGTATTAAAAAAATACTTGCAACATATTAAGGTAACCCTACACCCATAATTAATAGAGTATAAAAAACATACAAGGATTCGTTTACATGTCCACAAGCATAAAGTTACCATCAATATCAAAATAAATGCAAGGGTTGCAAAATACATGCATGTGGAGAAAGGGTTTAGGGTAGCAGAAGTGGGCCAACATTGGGAACAAAACTAACCTTTGTCAAAGCAGAGGATCCTTCTTCTAGCACGATCTTCTGAACACAATCGAATACACCCTTGCATTGATTTGATGTTCCCTATGCCAAAATTTAAAGTTATATTACCATTGTCATCATGCTTCTCCTATCTTACTATTTACAAAAGGAAATGCCCCTTTTCTATGAATTGACTATAGCTTAAATCTCTTCTTAAATGGATACTTAAACCATCAATATGGTCTTGATTACATCAAAAGGGGTAGTTATTGCACCAGTAACAACACCTGCATGAAAAGCATATTGATGAAGTATTTGATATATGTCCAACATCATGTCTCATTAAGGAGATGAATATTCTCAAGTTGTGTAAAGATAGGTCTATCTATTGCTATGTTGAAATTTTGTATTAATAAAAGAATATAGTTACAACCAAAGTTTAGAGTTAAAATCAAAAGTCACAAGAACCCTTTTTTAGATGACTTTGTCTCGCTTTAATGTATTGAAAATGAATTAGTTTCAAATATTGGTAGGGAATATATTGAAATCAAAAGGAATCTAAAGGGATTTGAACACATGGAGAAGCTATATCCAGATACTGAAACCATTCAATGCCAATCAAGCAATCAATTGTAATTTTGCTTACACCCTTTATAGCAAACAATGTTTTCTCCAATGCTTCTTAGAGTTTGATGCATAATTAAATATGTCAGTCCAACTATAGATATAACCTTAATTATTCTAAAGAAAAGGTCATTAAAACCAAGAGTTAAAAGTTATGCAAGTAGAAAAATCTATTTTATTTTGATTTAGATTTTTTAAAATCCAATAAAACCTTCAAAAGACAATATCTCTCTCTATCATGTTCTTGACAAACTCTTACTTTCCCCAATAGGAATTTGCATTGCAATACATCTCAATGAAGAACCCATTAATCATTCAACTAGCCTGGGTGCCTAATCAACAATTGGTATCTACAATATTACATAATTGACACTAATTTTGTTGACAAAGCATGCATTGGAGAGATTCTCATATTGTTTTAATACCGCTTCCATAGATCTTCCATGGGTCAGTATGCCTATTAGACTACAACTTTAGCATATTTTTGTGTAGGATCCACCCTCACACTGGACAGTTCATTCGCTACCAACTTCTATTAGAGATAGCATTAAACAAAATCAAATGACCAAACCTCTTTTCTAATGATTCCTCCAACCATAGCTTGAAAGAGTGCATTCTTCACCTCTATGAGCAGACCTTTTACCATTTACATATTTTGAACTTTTGGCTACATCTATAACTCTAGGATGTTTATATCTATATAGGATTATATAGAATATTTTTCTTTCTTCCATCTCATAGCCACCCTTTAAGATTTCATCGAATGGAATTTTCTTCTCTTATTCCCCTTCACCAGATTTAGAAAAGATTAGTTAAGGACCAAGTTTATTTAATACAATTACATACATAAGATTACAATTACTCTCGTCATCCAAACTGTTAGCACTGGGATTGAGCCCCAAGGTTGAAGGAAGGCCCGCTCCCAGGTAACAACAGAACCACTTTAGACTGCGCCTCTGGCCTTGCGCAGTCAGAGAGGGATCTCTCTCTTGTCTTTAGATTTTACTCCGCATAAGATATTCACTCAAGGATGGTCAGGAGGCCGAACTCCTAAAATGGGGCAAAGTAGAGTGACGTGAGATGCAGGTGGGATTATCAGGACAAGGGACCATTGGCAATGGAGTCGAAAACCTAAGTAGGGAACATTTGCATGAGGAAAATAATGGTGTGGGGTTGTAGACAGAGGCAAGATAGCCATCGATCTTGCAATCAGGAGATATTTAGCGGGTGGTTAGGGGACAAGAGAGAACAACCCATTACGTAGAGCACTTGCGAGATGAATTCGGCGCAACTTTAGAAGAAAACTTGATAAATGTATGAAACAATAGGCGGAGCATAACATGTATGAATTACCAACTGTTATACACTCAGTTACATACATGAAAGAAATCAACAAACTGGAATGAAGACAGGATGCACATTTCACGTAAAAAAAAACGTATTGAAAGAAGCAACGACACATGAATATCTGTCTTAAGAAACAACTCTTCCTCTACAATTTTATTCATAACATAGGAACTAAATCTTATTTTACAATAGAGAACCTCATATCTTGAAGGTTTCTCTACCCTCCAGCTAACTCTTTTTTTCCCTATCAGGATTGTATTTATAATACTTCAGTGCTGAGATTATTCTCTGAAACAAACCTAAGAAACTATTTCCAGTCACAATCATGCATTAACAGTATAGAGAGTGGAACTATTGCCACATTTTACAAATATAAACAAACATTATGGAGCTAGTGGGTGCATTTAGCCTGAGTGACAGCTTGACGTGCTTGGCCGTTATTATGGATTATGAGTATGATGCCTCCTTCTCTGTTCAAAGTGTGTGCTTCCGCCGTGTTCAAATGTGGATTTCTGCGTGGGTGGACACTGGCAAGGAAGTTTGTAACTTTCCCCTGCTCAACCTCATCCGCCACCTCTTTCTTCTCCGGGTAACACTGTTGGACGTGGGGTTCAAAAGAAGGGCAACATTGCTTCTGGTCGAGGCAAGCCTTTTTTGGTGGCTTGTCATTATTGTACTCTTCACCCTTAGGAAGGTGGGCTCTCCCAAAGGCAATAAGGTGTATCATATCTACACCAGCCCCATCACCCTCAGTAAGTGGACTTCACAAACATGGTTGTGTGGGCTCTAGACCCTTGATACTCCCATCTAAACAAATGCCTATAAAGGGAGCAATCTAAGACTGTCTCCTTCTGTAGAGGCTTTGGGGGCAATGATGGTATTAGGGGTTCTTGAAAATGATTACGGGGAGAAAGTGTCCCAGCACCAAGTCGTCGGGGGTGAAGATGTTTGAAGGTGGGTGTATCTCTCAAAATTATTCACACCTGGGCTCCGATGGCTGGTGTCATCCTTGGCATGCAATACCAAGGTGGTGGGTGAGTGTGGAAACTTTCTCACCAACCATCAACACCCCCAGATGGACAAGCTTCTCAAAACAGATCTTCATCGCCAAACTCTTCGAGCCTTTGCAGATTCATGAAGAGGCAGAAACTAGGGTTCTGGAGATATGTTAGTTCACTCCCATTGCTCTGAAAGCAGTATATATAAGGCTTCGAGACTGACCCTCGCAATGAATGGTTAACATTCCTGCACACTTTGTCATTGATTTTTTTCTTTTGGTATCAACATGTGTGAGGGCACGAGCAGAGTGATCCTTTACTCGCTGGGGATCTAGTCCCATCGTTTCATCGACCGTTGCACCTTACCGTCTGCTATGGGAAGTATTTTTTGGATGCCACCTCGTACAGCTGATCCATTCCACAAGGCTCATTAAGTAGATGCTCCCATGCTTTCTCATTCTGTGATGTAGGAAACAAAACGGTTTTCTCCTTTGTGCTGGCCTCGCCGCGTGTGAGTGGTGGTTTTTCCGGATACCTTCCTTACTTACGCAGTTCAACTCACACAAAAGCTGCCCATCTTTGTGCAATGTGACTCTGCCATAGGGATTATTTCACTTGTATGCACACTACAAATGGAATTCAAGAATCGACCAATCTACCGAGAGGTAGTTTACATGTATGAATGTCCCTTCCCCTATCATCTCCCCACTGGATATGATACCTACGGCGTGGAGGTCTCCTTAGCCCTCCAATTTGGGGGGAGGACTTTTACATCCACCATCCACATTTCTTTACCTCGGTCACCGATTTCACCTTCTTTGATACAATAGGAATCTTTGGATCATGATGTGCTCTGATCCATCCATCGAGATCGACCCCTTATGCAACCGTCGATCCGAGTGGGTCCTACTATTTTCACAATGCAAAATCCTGGTCTTCAACCGTGTTAATTTGTATTGTGAAATAAACCACAACCATAGATCTCTTCCCTTCTTTGTCATGATCGTTGATATTCGGGGCCGGTACCACCTTTCGCAATTTGAAGTCGCAGCTTTACCCTCACAAGTCTGGTTTGCGAAATCAACTGAGACCGTAGATCTACTTCAGATCTCATCTCTTTCATCGAATGCTTCCGACCTTTAACCATTTCATAATTTGGAAAAGCTCCTACCATTGAGCATGTTTACTCAGCGAAACCGTTTCATGCCATTGATCAAGCTTTTCTTTGATCTTGGCCTTTCATTTATTTGCCTGCTTTAACGGTCTCTGCGATAGTCAAACTTTGATCATTCTCCCGCATCTTGGGCCAAAACTACAATCCACCGTTGCTCCTCTTCCTTGTGATCCTGGATCGTCAGGTTATGATGCCTATCTCTACCATTCCTACTATTGTGATAACTTGAAGAGTTTTCACATTGTTATCTCCCAAGATAATTTATTTTTGTATGAAGAATTTAATTCACACAATGAGGAATATGAATGTCACTAACAATTTGAAAGCTTCTATGGTTGATAAAAATCTCACTAAGTTTTAGTTTCAGTGGCTTGGGCGAGGATCAGAACATCTCATTAGGCACCAAAAGATGGAAGATAAATAATAGGTGGAGACCCCTTCGGTAGTTAGGCGTATTACTAAACTTTTCACTACCATGGGAACATTTTAAAACAGTGAGCGGAGAAGATAGTGGATAAAAGTTCCACAACTGCGGAGAATAGAGGGATTAAAAGTTCTAATGGTGGGAATTTTTGAGTTCCGAATGCCAACGTTGCGGAGTTTTAGTTTACTGCGACGCCACAATTGCGGAGAAGATAGTGACTAAACATTTCGTTTCAGACTTCTACTGACCTCCAATAGTGATGAAATTAGATCGAAGGAACTAAGGCTTAAGTAGTGGCGAGGCAAAGCGGAAAGGTGCCGAAATGTCGATGATATGAAGTACTAAAATGCCGCCGAAGTCAAGTATCAGAATTTGAAACTTGAAAAGACTAACTGTTGGCAAAATAGTTCACTGCGGAGCCGTAACAGGGGAAGAAAAATAGACTAAGGCTTCCGATAACTTGAAAAAGCTTCCGATAGCGTGACAATAGAATATCATCAGCAATCGAAAGACATACAGACTACAGGTTATGAAGACAATATAGACTTATCAGAAATTGGAGGTTCTAAGGGCTACAGATCAGCGAGATAAAGCCAAGAAGCTCCGAAGTGTTAGTGAGGCGACAGACAAGGCTTCCGATCAATCATGAAAATCATTCTGAGAAATAGTTGAGCGCATTAATGAATAACAATATTGTCCATCGATGACATAGAAGACTAATGCCCCGATTCCTTCGACAATCAACTTTTGGAAGCAATACAAATAGTTTGTTTCACCTTCGAATCTACAACAAAGTTCAGATAAAAGGTTCCGATGCATAAGTATTTCAGCTCCCGAGCACCGACGAGCTGGTGATGGAGAGTGCTAGCACTGATATTTGCAGTGCCGATGGAAAAGAAGACAAAAAATTCTGATCAGCGACTAATATGACAAGATAGAGGAAAATCTAGCGGATTAAACAAGAAAAATCGCTTCAGTTAACATCGATACACTGGATATTGGCGGCAATTTCATACTGAACCAGTAGTGGGGATGATCAGCGACCACTTCAGTCATTAAAATATCGCTCAATGAACTATATCTTCACAGTAGGTAAGCAAATAGTTAGCAAGGGTTTGAATCCCTAATCTGGAAAAACTATCACTTTCAATTATTTTTGTGTAAACAGATCGGATTTTTAGGATTTGTGATTTGTGTAGAAGGCTATAAAGCCCATGATATTTTTTATAATAAAGGTTTGACTCCAGGGATTTATAAGCCCATTCCATTATCAAGCGCCTGATCTGGTTTATTCTAAATATAAGCTCTTTTGTTGTGATTCATTCAGCCATATCTTTCTTTACTATGTTTATTGCCTGAATGTGCATTTAGGTCATTTTTAGATTTATTAAAAAGTTGATAGTTGTCATCCTATTGGTTATTTAGTGATATTTGATTTATAAATACCATCCCCAGTAGGATTTAGCCATTTATATGCATGTGTTATGTGTGTAAGTCTGCCAGCCTGGTGAATTCTCCACCCCTGCACCTTTTTGTTAAACTACTGAACGAGTTGTAACTAAAATCCGTGTAATTGAGTGAGCTTCATGAATGTCTTGAGAGTGAGAGTTTATATAGGTTATCCAGCTTGATCCATATTAGAAAACCCTAAAAAACAGTTTAAGTTACCAGGCATCCTCAAGCTACAACCTAGAGGAGTTTCCTGGAGTGATAACAAAGTGGCACTGTTGCCGGGGAGAGGAGATTGAAGCTCAGCTTCCCTGGGAGACGACATAGATCCATGCTTTGATGATAGACAAGGCTTGGACATTATTACAGTTGTAATCATCTATCTAGAAACTCCATTTATATAAGGTGGCTTCAAGATGACCAAGTACCAGAGCAAGCCCAAAGGGGCCACCAGCAACACCCGTTTCAGATCTAGAATAAATCTTGAGGAAAGCTAGGGATTTACTAAGACAAACTAGCAGTGCTGCACAAAACGCTACATCAGGTATTTCAAGAAATCTTACTGCTATTATTTCTTCTATTGAAACTTTTAATTCCCAGAAATTTTTAGATACATCAGAAAAATCTAGGGCTTGGGCATCTTCAAGCACTGCTACTTGTGAAGATCCAATCCCTGGTGACTCCACTGGGATAAGTATACCACCTCCTTCTCAGCAAATATCCTCATCAGTGCTGCCTTCCAAATCCCTCTCCATACCCATTTCCAATATGGCTACCATTCAATTGTCCAAGATGGAAAGGATCTTGGTAGCTAGGTATGCACCCCTAATTTTTCCAAATCCTCTCACAGCCATGCTTACCGGGGATTACCTCAAGTATATGCCTAAGTTTACTGGGGAAGGGGATTTCACTGTTGAAGAACACCTAGAGGATTTTTATAGCTATGCTGAAAATATAAATATAGAACATGAAGATGTATGGACAAGATTTTTCATGCAAAGCCTAGATGGCTAGGCTAGGAAGTGGTTTAAGGAACTGCCTGCTGGGTCATTGGCAGGCATAGAGGCCCTATATGAAATCTTCCTAAAGCATTGGGGAGAAAGGAGAGACCACCTCTACTATATCACAAAATTCAGCAACCTGAGAAGAGAAAATGGTGAGTTTGTCTCCAAATTTACCAAAAGATTCAACAACATGTACAGCAAGATCCCCACTAAGATTAATCCCACTGGTACCTCAACTATGATAACTTATGCAAATTCCTTTGACTCTGACTTCTGCCTACTTCTCAGAGAAAGGAGGTCTGCCTCCTTATCACTCATGCAGGATGCTTCCCTAGAGGTAGAGTCAAACATTCTGGCATCTCAGAAGGTCAAAGGGAAGGTAGACAGGAGAAAGCAGCCAACAGACTATAGTGGGGCTTTTGCATCAGAGAACAAGATTGAAAAAATGACCAAAATTTTAGATAACCTGATTGTTGAAATGTCTAAATTGAAAGACCAAGGAAATCTGCCGGTAAGGGGTAAGGGGCCAAGTGACTTTACTTCTCAAAACCCAAATTTTGTTCCTTATAGAAGAGGAAACCCCCCTGTTTAGATTCTCAGAAGGGAGAGAAATCAAGGGGAATACCAGAGGATAAGAGCTCCATTTCAGAATGCTGTATTAGAAGAAGATCCAGAATTCATTGAAGAAGAAGGAGAAGCTAAAGATAATATCCACTGCATGGAGGATGAGGTGGACTAGTATTTTATGACACAAGTAGAATATGAAGAAGCCCTGATTGATGAGCAGATCACTGAAGAGGTTGTCTATCAGGATGATGCTCAGGAAGGTTACCAACTGAGGTCTAGGTTGGTTTCTCCCCTCAAAACGAATGCTGTATCTATCAGGCTACCTGCTGCACTAGCTAGAAAGGTTGATGTTTTACCAACGAAAGTGGCTGTCCCATCCAAAGCATTGCATAAACCAACACCTTCACCTACACTTGATCAAGTCCAACTCAAACCTACATCTCATGAGTTAAGGTTTCCAGATAGGTTGCATTATTCTTTTAACCTTGAGTCTGAAATTCAAAAGTTGAAAATCCCTTTCCCTTTAATTGAGTTGATGAAGAATGATGCATTTAAAACCTCCATTCTGAATTCCCTTCAGCCCAAGGTGCACAATGACACTGACTTTGTGAACCTGCAAGATGACAAGCCTGTTGTAACCCTAGGCCTCATGATCAAAGACATAAAGGACTCCTACCCACCATTCTATATATCCTTGAACATCCATGATCAAATCCTCCATAACTATCTGCTGGATTCAAGAGCCTCTCATAACTTAATGCCAAAGGCTGTGATGGATGAGATCGGCTTCAGCATTACCAAGCCCTACCACGATTTATTCTCCTTTGAATATAGGAAGGTCAAGTGCTTGGGCCTCATCTAAGACCTTGCTGTAAACTTAACTCAGCTGCCTTTGAAAAGCGTAATGATGGACATCGTAGTGGCTGATATTCATTCAAAATTTGGCCCTTTTGTTGTCCCAGTCATGGAGCAAAAGATTGGTCGGCACCCTTCAGATGGATCTCACATATGCCACCATTCCCATGTTCGTAGGGGAGACTAAGAGACTGTAAATGGAAAATCAGCTAGCATACATCATAAGCAAGGAGAGCCGCTAAGTGAATCACCCGATCTATGCCATGGACAACGATTTCGGATCTTGCATTTTGCAAATAGATGATAATCAGCAGACATCAGTTCAGCTCACTGAGCCCACCCGTCCACAGCCCAAAGAAGTTGCAACAATGATTTGGACCATGTATTTCGATGGGGTAAGCGCTCAAAACTTAGCAGGCGCGTGTATCATGTTGATATCCCCATCTAAGGAGAACATTCACTTATCTTACAAGATCGATTTCAAAACCATGAACAATGTAGCCGAATATGAAGCCTTGCTGCTAGGAGTTAAAGCGACCAAGGATATGGGGATCATGTGCGTGAAGATTTTTGGGGATGTAGACCTCATCATACAGCAGGTCAACAACACTTTTTAGACGAAAAATATCAGATTGAAGGCCTATAGAGACGAGGTATGGAAACTCAGAAACTCCTTTATGTTTTTTGAACTATCATATATTCCTAGGGATTTGAATCACCTGGATGATTCCCTGGCAGTCTCTACAAGTCTTTTTGTTCCTCCTTTACCCCCTAAGCTCAACTATGACATTCAGGTCAAATACAGACCCTCTCTTCCATACAATGTAAAATTTTGGAGGGTGTTTGAAAATGATGGGGAGCTTAGTAAATTCCTTCAGTTAGTGGATGAATTCTCTGACATACACATAGACCAAGAAAACCTTAACCTGGAGGAATCCAAGTAGCCCAAGTTAAAAGATAAAGTGACTGAGCACAATATTGTCCAATTTCCCAGCAACTACATACCTCGAGGTTTAGTACCACTGGAAGAACTGTTTGATCACAATGACATCCCTTTCAAGCCTGCCAAAAGGGAGCTAGATCCTGCTATCCAAGAACAAAACATAGGCATCCAGATCCATCCAAAACTGATAAATCTATCGACTGGGCTGATTGTTGAATATAATTCTAAATACTGCAGCTTGATAAAAGAGTTTGCTGATGTCTTTGCATGGGAGTATAGTGACCTAAAAACATATAACACCAACATCATCCAGCACAGGATTCCTTTGGAGAAGGACACCATTCCTTTCAAACAGAAGCTGAGACCCATTATCCCTCTTCTATTACCAGTGATTGAGAAAGAGATCCACAAGCTCCTCAAAGCCAAGATCATAATCCCCATCAGGTATTCCCAGTGGATTGCAAATCTAGTAGTGGTAAGAAAGAAAAATGGAGAAATTAGGTTGTGTGTGGATTTTAGAAACCTGAACAAATGTTCCAAAAAAGACAACTATTCACTGCCCAAGATGGAACATCTGCTGTAGAGATTCTCAGGGACCAGGGTCATGTCCTTCCTTGATGGCTTCTCTGGATACAACCAAGTGGCTATGCACCCATATGACCAAGAGAAGACTGCCTTTACCACCCCCTGGGGCACCTTCATGTATGCTAAAATGCCATTTGGACTAATGAATGTTGGGGCTACTTTTTAGAGAGCTATGGACCTAGATTTTATAGGGCTAAAAGATAAATATGTGCTGATATATTTGGATGACTTAACATTTTACTCTCACAGCCATCATGACCATTTGCAGCATTTGAGAAAGGTATTTTTGAAGTGCAGAAGGTATGGAATATTACTGAACCCCAAGAAGTCCCAGTTTGCACTCAATGAAGGAAAGCTCCTAGGCCACATAGTCTCAGCTGAAGGTGTAAAGATAGATCCAGTAAGAGTGGAAGCAATTCAGCAACTGTCAATACCAAGGTCAAAAAGAGACATTCATTACTTTTTAGGCAAGATAAACTTTGTCAAGAGATTCATTCCAAAAATCTTCGAGTTGGTAAAGCACATAACAGCCATGCTAAAAAACGATCCAGAGATCAAGTGGACCGACCAGGAAAGAATTATTTTGAAGACATTAAGAAAGCCATTATGGAGGCCCCAACCCTAATTAGTCCCGACTACACCAAGGGTTTTTACATTTTCTCTTTTGCATCTTATGACACAATGGCAGTTGTGCTATTACAAAAGAATGATGAAGGTCTTGATCATCCAATTGCTTTCTTCAGCAGAACCCTGAGAGATGTTGAGCTAAAGTATGACCCAATTGAGAAGTAGGATTATGCTCTCATAAAATATTTGAATACTTTCAGAATCTACATTCTCCGTGCAAAGATCATTGCATATGTCCCTTCAGCTGCTGTGAAGGATGTTTTGACTCAGCTTGACATTGATGGGAAGAGAGCTAAGTGGATTGCCAAACTCATTGAGATTGATGTAGAGGTGAAACCCACCAAGCTAGTAAAGGGATTAGGTCTGGCAAAACTCATGGCCAAAGAAAACTGTGAACTTATGGGAATAAATTTCACATATGTCAGATCAACAAAGGTGCAGACTATGGTAGCAGCTGAAATAGAAGTAAATCAATATTAGAATAACAGTCCAACAGTAGCTAAGAACATATTTTCATGTGAGTGGTACTCAGGTATCATCCAATTTTTGCTAAAATTAGAAGTTTCTCCTGATCTTACTCCTAACCAAGCACGAGCTCTTAAGTTGAAATCCGTTAAGTTTTGCATAATTGACAATTTGCTGTATTGGAAGGATCAGTCTAGAATTTTGTTAAGATGTCTAGATAAAGAGGAAGCAGAGCAGGTCATGCATCATTTTCATTCCAGTACATGTGGAGGCCACCACTACTGGAAAACCACAACCCATAAGATATTAAAAGCATGATACTATTGGCCAGTCCTTTTTGCTGATGTATGCACTTTTGTAAGGGCCTGTGACCAATGTCAAAGGTTTATAGGGAAGCAGCAGCTCAAATCCTTGCCCCTTAGGCCTATTACAGTGAATGAGCCTTTCCAGCAATGGGGTCTGGATTTCATAGGTGAAATAAATCCATCTTCCGGTGGATAGCATAAATGGATCTTGGTAGCCACTGGCTACTTTACCAAATGGATAGAAGCAGTACCCACCATAAATTCCACTCATCAAGTCATCATGATATTCTTATATGAGAACATATTCAGCAGGTTTGGTTGCCTAGTAAGGTTAGTAATTGATAATGCTCCAACTTTTAAGGTTGGGGCATTAGTTATAATATGTGAATCAATGGGTATTCAACTGGTGCACTTCACATCCTATTACCCACAAGGCAATGGCTTGGCTGAGTCATCCAACAAAAGCTTAGTCAGAATCATCAGGAAACTACTAGAGACAAATAAAAAAAGCTGGGATTCAAAGCTTAAGTTTGATTTATGGGCTGATAGGTTGATGGATAAAAGATCCATAGGGACTTCTCCATTCAAACTAGTTTATGGCACTGAGGCCATCTTTCATATCCAGCTCATCCTTCCAGTGGCAAAGCTCTTTTAGGAAGAGAAGCATGAACCAAATGATATGATGAGAAGGATGATGGACTTAGTGGAGTTACAGCAGATCAGGGAGCAAGTTATAGGAAAATCAGAAGCTCATCAATAGAGGATAAAGGGCATGTTTGACAAAAGAGCAAAGGAAGACAACTTCTAGGTCGGAAATTAAGTCCTCAAGTGGGATGCTGTTAGACAGGAAAAGGGGAAACATGGAAAATTTGACTCTTTTTGGAATGGACCTTTTGTTATAGACTAAGTATATGAGAATAACACCTTCAAATTGCCGAATCTAGAAGGTGAAGAAGTATTCGATGGCGCAGTAAATGGGGGGTTCCTGAAACTCTATTTTATTTGAGGGTCTGAGGCCTTATGATTGTAAATTAGTAGATAGTAGGTTGTTTTGCTTTCAAAATAAGACTCCATGCCCAATGGAACAATAAAGAATAGTGTTAAATTACTTAGTTTCTTTTAGGGAAATGCATTTTGGTCTAGGGTTCTTGGGACCTCATGAGGAGGTTCCCATCCCCAAGTAGGAGCCAGATGTTATCTCCCAAGATAATTTATTTTTGTATGAAGAATTTAATTCACGCAATGAGGAATATGGATGTCACTAACAGTTTGAAAGCTTATGTGGTTGATAAAAACCTCACTAAGTTGTAGTTTCAGTGGCTTGGGTGAGGATCAAAACATCTCATTAGCCACCGAAAGATGGAAGATAAATAACAGGTGGAAGACCCCTTCGGAAGTTAGGCGTATTGATAATATTTTCACTGCCATCAGAACATTTTAAAACAGTGACCGGAGAAGATAGTGGCTAAAAGTTCTGCAACTACGGAGAATAGAGGGATTAAAAGTTTTGATGGTGGGAAGTTTTGAGTTCCAAATGCCAACGTTGTGGATTTTTAGTTCACTGCGACGCCACAACTGCGGAGAAGATAGTGACTAAATGTTTCATTTCAGACTTCTACTAACCTTCGATAGCGATGACATTAGATCGGAAGAACTAAGGACTAAGTAGCGGTGAGGCAAAGTGGAAAGGTGCCGAAATTTTGGTCATATGAAGTACTAAAATGTCGTCGAAGTCAAGTATCAAAAGTCATAACTTGAAAAGACTAACTGTCGGCAAAATAGTTCATTGCAGAGCTGCAACAGGGGAAGAAAAACAGACTAAGGCTTCCGATAACTTGAAAAATCTTCCAATAGTGCAAAAATAGAATATCATTGGTGATTGGAAGACATACAGACTACGGGTTCTGAAGACAATACAAACTTATCAGCAATCGAAGATTCTAAGGGCTACAGATTGGTGAGATAAATCCAAGCAGCTCCACAGTGTTGGTGAGGCGATGGACAAGGCTTCCGATCAATCACGAAAATCATTCCCAAATATAGTTGTGCGCATCGGTGAATAACAATACTATAAATCAGTGGCATAGAAGACTAATGCCCCGATTCCTTCAACAATCAACTTCCGACAGCAATATAATTAATTTGTTTCACCTCTGAAGCTACGGTAGAGTTCAGATAAAATGTTCTGATGCATAAGTATTCCAGCTCCTGAGCACTGACGAGCTGGTGATGGAGAGCGCTAGCACTAATATTTGGAGTGCCGATGGCACATAAGACAAAAAATTCCGATTAGTGACTATGATGACAAGATAGAGGAAAATCCAGCGGATTAAACAAGAAAATTCGCTTCAGTCAAACGCCGATACACTGGCTGGTGGCGGCAATTTCATACTGAACTAGTAGTGGGGATGATCAGCAACCACTTCAGTCATTAAAATATCGCTCAGTGAACTAGATATTCACAGTAGATAAACATTAAATAGTTAGCAAGGGTTTGAAGCCCTAATATGGAAAAACTATCACTTTCAATTATTTTTGTGTAAACAGATCGAATTTTCAGGATTTGTGATTTTTGTAGAAGGATATAAAGCCCATGATATTTTTTATAATAAAGGTTCGACTCCAGGGATTTATAAGCCCATTCCATTATCAAGCGTCTGATCTGGTTTATTCTAAATATAAGCTCTTTTGTTGTGATTCATTCAGCCATCTCTTTCTTTACTGTGTTTATTACCTGAATGTGCATTTAGTTCATTTTCAGATTTATTAAAAAGTCGATAGCTATCATCCTATTGGTTATTTAGTGATATTTGATTTATAAATACCATCCCCAACAAGATTTAGCCATTTATATGCATCTTTTATGTGTGTAAGTCTGCCAGCTTGGTGAGTTCTCCACCCCTGCACCTTTTTGTCAAACTATTGAACGAGTTGTAACTAAAAGCCTTGTAATTTAGTGAGATTCATGCATGTCTTGAGAGTGAGAGGTTATATAGGTTATCCGGCTTGATCCATATCAGGAAACGCTAAAAATAGTTTAAGTTATCAGGCATCCTCGAGCTACAACCTAGAGGAGTTTCTTGGAGTGATAACAAAATAAATTTCACATATTTCAGATCAGTGAAGGTGCAGACTATGGTAGCAGCTGAAATAGAAGTAAATCAAGATCAGAATAATAGTCCAGCAGTAGTTTAGAACATATCTTCATGTGAGTGGTACTCAGGTATCATTTAATTTTTGCTAAAATTAGAAGTTTCTCTTGATCTTACTCCTAACCAAGCACGAGCTCTTAAGTTGAAATCTGTTAAGTTTTGCATAATTGACAATTTGCTGTATTGGAAGGATCAGTCTAGAATTTTGTTAAGATGTCTAGATAAAGAGGAAGCAGAGCAGGTCATGCATCACTTTCATTCTATTACATGTGTAGGCCACCACTGCTGGAAAACCACAGCCCGCAAGATATTAAAAGTAGGATACTATTGGCCACTCCTTTTTGCTGATGTATACACTTTTGCAAGGGCCTATGACCAATGTCAAAGGTTTATAGGGAAGCGGCAGCTCAAATCCTTGCCCCTTAGGCCTGTTACAGTGAATGGGCCTTTCTAGCAATGGGGTCTGGATTTCATAGGTGAAATAAATCCATCTTCCAGTTGACATCATAAATGGATCTTGGTAGCCACTGAATACTTTACCAAATGGATAGAAGCAGTACCCACCAGAAATGCCACTCATCAAGTCATCATGAGATTCTTATATGAGAACATCTTCAACAGGTTTGGTTGCCCAGTAAGGTTAGTAACTGATAATGCACCAGCTTTTAAGGCTAGGGCATTAGTTAGAATGTGTGAATCAATGGGTATTCAACTGGTGCACTCCACATCCTATTACCCACAAGGCAATGGCCTGGTTGAGTCATCCAACAAAAGCTTAGTCAAAATCATCAGGAAACTGCTAGAAACAAATAAAAAAAGCTAGGATTCAAAGCTTAAGCTTGCTTTATGGGCTGATAGGGTGACAGATAAAAGATCCATAGGGACTTTTCCATTCAAACTAGTTTATTGCACTGAGGCCATCTTTCCTATCCAGCTCATCCTTCCAGTGGAAAAGTTCTTTCAAGAAGAGGAGGATGAACCAAATGATATGATGAGAAGGATGATGGATTTGGTGGAGTTACAGCAGATCAGGGAGCAAGTTATAGGAGAATTAGAAGCTCATCAACAGAGGATAAAGGGAATGTTTGACAAAAGAGCAAAGGCAAGCAACTTCCAGGTCAGAGATTGGGTCCTCAAGTGGGATGCTGTCAGACAGGACAAGGGGAAACATGGAAAATTTGACTCTTTGTGGATTGGCCCTTTTTTTATAGACCAGGTATATGAGAATAACACCTTCAAATTGCAGAATCTGGAAGGTGAAGAAGTATTCGATGGCCTAGAAAATGGGTGGTTCCTGAAACTCTATTTTATTTGAGGCTCTGAGGCCTTATGATTGTAAATTAGTATATAGTAGGTTGTTTTTCTTTCAGAATAAGACTCCATGCCCAATGGAACAATAAATAATAGTGTTAAATTACTTGGTTGCTTTTAGGGAAAGGAATTTTGGTCTGGGGTTCTTAGGACCTCACTGGGAGGTTCCCATCCCCAAGTAGGAGCCAGATGTTATCTCCCGAGATAATTTATTTTTGTATGAAGAATTTAATTCACACAATGAGGAATATGAATGTCACTAACAATTTTAAAGCTTCTATGGTTGATAAAAATCTCACTAAGTTGTATTTTCAGTGGCTTGGGAGAGGATCAGAACATCTCATTAGCCACCGAAAGATGGAAGATAAATAACAGGTGGAAGACCCCTTCGGCAGTTAGGCGTATTGCTAAAATTTTCACTGCCATCGAAACATTTGAAAACAGTGAGCGAAGAAGATAGTGGATAAAAGTTCCGCAACTGTGGAGAATAGAGGGATTAAAAGTCTCGATGGTGGGAAGTTTTGAGTTCCAAATTCCAACATTGTGGATTTTTAGTTCACTGCGATGTCACAACTACAGAGAATATAGTGACTAAACATTTTGTTTCAAACTTCTACTGACCTCCGATAGCGATGAAATTAGATCGAAAGAAATAAGGACTAACTAGTGGCGAGGCAAAGTGGAAAGATGCCAAAATGTTGGTGATATGAAGTACTAAAATGCCGCTGAAGTCAAGTATCAGAATTCGAAACTTGAAAAGACTAACTGTCGGCAAAATAGTTCACTGCAGAGCTGCAACGGGGGAAGAAAACTAGACTAAGACTTCCAATAACTTGAAAAAGCTTCCGATAGCGCGACAACAGAAGATCATCAACGATCGAAAGACATACATACTACCAGTTCCAAAGACAATATGGACTTATCATTGATCGGAGGTTCTAAGGGCTACAGATCAACGAGATAAAGCCAAGCAGCTTTGCAGTGTCGGTGAGGCGACGAACAAGGCTTCCGATCAATCACGTAAATCATTCCGAGAAACAGTTGCACGCATCGGTGAATAACAATACTATCTATCAGTGGAATAGAAGACTAATTCCCTGATTCCTTCGACAATCAACTTCTGGTAACAATACAATTAGTTCGTTTCACCTCCGAAGCTACGACAGAGTTCAGATAAAAGGTTCTGATGCATAAGTATTTCAGCTCCCGAGCGCTGACAAGCTGGTGATGGAGAGCACTAGCACTGAGATTTGGAGCACCGATGGCACATAAGACAAAAACTTCCAATAAACGGCTTTGACGACAAGATAGAGGAAAATCCAGTGGATTAAACAAGAAAAATCGCTTTAGTTAAATGCCGATACACTGGCTGTTGGCGACAATTTCATACTGAACCAGCAGTGGGGATGATCAAAGACCATTTCAGTCATTAAAATATTTCTCAGTGAACTAGATCTTCATAGTAGATAAACAAATAGTTAGCAAAGGTTTGAAGCCCTAATCTGGAAAAACTATCTCTTTCAATTAATTTTGTGTAAACAAATCGGATTTTCAGGATCTGTGATTTTTGTAGAAGGCTATAAAGCCCATGATATTTTTTATAATAAAGGTTTGAATCCGGGGATTTATAATCCCATTCCATTATCAAGTGTCTGATCTGGTTTATTCTAAATATAAGCTTTTTTGTTGTGATTCGTTCAGCCATCTCTTTCTTTACTGTGTTTATTTCCTGAATGTGTATTTAGTTCATTTTCAGATTTATTAAAAAGCCGATAGCTGACATCCTATTGGTTATTTAGTGATATTTGATTTATAAATACCATCTCCAATAGGATTTAGCCATTTATATGCATGTGTTATGGGTGTAAGTCTGCCAACCTGGTGAGTTCTCCACCCTTGCACCTTTTTGTCAAACTACTGAACGAGTTGTAACTAAAAGCCTTATAATTGAGTGAGCTTCATGCATGTCTTGATAGTGAGAGGTTATATAGGTTATACGGCTTGATCCATATCAAAAAACCCTAAAAAATAGTTTAAGTTACCAGGCATCCTCGAGCTACAAGCTAGAGGAGTTTCCTAGAGTGATAACACACATAATGTTTCAAAGGAATGGAACCCTCCTCAAAATTTGTCGAGCCTCTAAATCAACTATTTCAAACGAAGTGTTAATACAAACAATTCCACAAATTAGCTATAATTGGATAATGGAACTATCCAAACAAATGCATAAAAAATAGCAGAAGGAAAATATAATTACATGCGATGAGAAAATAAATAGTTGTAAATAAATAAGTAATAAGTAATAACGTATTTAGGTGTATGCCAAAAATTAATACTAGCAAAAGTGCTAATGAGGGCATTTTCTTCATCATAAATATCCCTCCTTGCCTTCATTCCAAGAGGACTTCATTAGTGATGGTACGAGTCACTACTTAGTTGAGATGTTCAATATATCTACGTATTACATGCACTTAATTGTATTTTGGAAATGGAAAAAACACACCTTAATTTAGGTCAGCACTAGTAACAAAATACATTGTCCTAATTATAGATCAACAATTGTAACATATACTAATACTAAACATGGATTAGATTTAGACAAAAAAATGGTCAAAAAGTATATTGAAAGAACTTTTTCCATAGACCAAAAATTATGGAAAACATATGGCATAGAAATGAGGTACATAACAAACACAATTAGTGGGGTCAAATCATGGATGATAAAAGGTAAATGTTATAGACAACTAATGTGTTTTGTTTTTCTTATTTTCACTATTTTATTCATTTTCCCACAAGTGCAGTTAGGTTAACCTCCTTAAAGGGTTTTTAGACTCATATATATATTTACAGTTGGAAGGTGGTTAAGGGTTAGGAATTTTGATTGGAAGCACTTATTGTGGCAGCGAATCAACTCTTCATCTCCATCCACCAAATCTAGATCACTACCAACATTGCTAGTGTTGAGATATTTAGCAACCTATCACCTATCATCCAATTTAATGTATACAATATATTGGTAATATGTGATTGAATCAATGATGCTTATAGTAGTTTTATGACTGTTGATGGTCAAAGATTAAAATGTTGATAAATGATTAGTATTTAGTAGTTCAAGTTTTGATTCTTTCTTCACTCAAGATGTAATTATTTCATTTGGTTTCTTGTTATAGTCACTTCCAAAACCTATTCTCAACCATTTAAATTTATCACTTTGGGATCATCCTTGCTCTTTATGTTTTCTAGGAAAGTCGAAGATGGATTTTTGTATTATGTTTCATTTCTTCATCATATGTGTGGACTATCATATAAGGTTTTAGTATACACCTTCTAATGATACCCCCCCATGATTTGAAAAACACCAGTCCAAATGAAGAGGACTGCAACCATGAAAATGGTTGGTGTACCTATAATTATCATGCAAATTTCCTTTGTGTAGATTCATGTGATAACAAATTTGTGTCATTGATGTGGACTTCATTAACCCTCTAAATTGAAAGCCTTGGTAAGGGAGTACAAGGATGTATTTGTGTGGTCTTATGATGATTTAAATACCTATGATACTAAGTTGATAAATCATACAAGTCCATTGAACAAGGATGGAAGACCATTCAAATAGAATAATTAAATACACATGAACCCTAACGTAGCTCTGGTGATATAGAGAGAGTTACAAAAGCTCATGGATTCCCACAAGATCACCCCTGTTAGGTATTCAAAATAGATTGCTAATGTTGTTCCTATTAGAAATAAGAATGGATATATTCACATTTGTATTGATTTCAGAAATATTAACCTTATGTCTCCCAAGGACAATTACCACCTTCCGAGCATGGAGCATGTTTTACAAAATATAATAGGATTAGGGATAATCTCCATGTTGGAAAAATTCTTTGGTTGCAACTAGGTGTCGGAATCCAGCTAGGTAGGTCAAATTAAAGGAGGGTTAAGTTATCATTTTCAAGTATAAATAAGGAAACTCCTCCTCATTTGTAATCAATATCATGGGATCAAATAAGATACTTGTTCTCTTTCTTCTTGTGTAATGGGTTAATCGAGTGGTGTGCACCTCCTTTATTGGCAAGTTCTAGGTGTTTTCAAGGGTAAAGTTGATGCATGAGGTCCCTTTACTATCTTTCAAAGTTTGTCTAAGGTGAAAATATTCTTTGTTGTCAATGTTTTTATGTGATTGGGTCTATTAACGAATGGACAATGAAAATGAGATAATCACAAACGAATGGGGCCTATATACTTGTGAACTTAGCAATTGGTTTCATTGAGTTTTGATTGATGAATAAAATGTGAGGAAGGCACGATCAAT
Source organism: Pseudotsuga menziesii (assembly GCA_001517045.1). NCBI lineage: Eukaryota > Viridiplantae > Streptophyta > Pinopsida > Pinales > Pinaceae > Pseudotsuga > Pseudotsuga menziesii. Next base: position 170,210 of record LPNX010464985.1, on the reverse strand, counting down.
CATATTTTCCTTGAGTATTTTTTCAAAACGTACATGCAACAAAGCTATGTTGGCGATACTAATTATAATTTTTTGGTACACCTTACCTTGATTTGTGGAGCTTGGCATTGTCTTCTTTTACTTTACCTTTCAAAACATCTTTCAACATACTACAAATATTTTTCTGTTGCAATAGTTTCATGTTAGGACCCATCAAATAAATATTTGCATGTTTATCAAAATAACAAAATGAAGCTAAAAAAATACAGTTTGAGTAGTATGTCTAAATGAATAAAAACAACAATAATAATGAGCATTTTATGGTTGATGAACTTTTTTAATTTAATAATGTAAATTACAATAATATTCAAGTAAAATAATTGGTAATAAGAGATCACTTGAGGAAACATGGAGAACCACAACACTATGTATATAAGGCCATCGATCACATCAAAACACCAATTTTGCCTATGAAATATGAAAATGTTTCCAAAGTCTATATGTAATGTCACATACCCCAATTTTGTAAAATAATGTAATTGTTTTAATTTGATTTCCTAAGACATTATGCTAAATTTAATGCTAAGTAGCAACTGATGACTCAAAAGAGCCAAAAGAAGTGGAATGTAATTCTGAATATTTTATTATTAATAAATAAAAAAATGGAGACGACAACATGGGAGAGCTGTTAGTAAGAGTGTTACTGGTCAAACTGGTGGAAGGAACTAGGTGGAGAGCAAAAGACAGGTGGCAGCATCCTCAAACACTTCCTATGTTGCAGGTGGCAACTTCCCTACATGTGGGGTCATGATCCCCCCCAAAAGTGGGATCAGAGCAGGTGGCTCAATAAATGACAACTAACCCAAAAAGACCTAGGCAATCTTTTAAAAGTACCCAATGAATAGAGCTGAGGTTGCTCAGATATTTTCCAGGAGAAGAATCATTCAGGAGGAATGCTCTTCAAGGAATTCATTGGGGAAAAGGGAAAACTATAAGGAAAGTGTTGAGAGATAATTTGCAGTAACTTGGTCTGATACAGCTTGCTAGCTGAGAGAAATTACTGAAAAGTTCAGGGTTTGTATTGAGTCTGAAGACTGGTACTTGATTATTGTTGCACCTAGTTCCAACCAGGGAGACCAGAGCAAGCTCAAGGGTCCTGAGGAGTCACTGTTTGAGTGCTCTCCAGGAGTTGGTAGGGAGGAACGCCCTCTCATTGCTCTTGTTGTCCAAGCTCAAGAACAGGTTCTGCCATCTAATAATCTTTGTTTTAATATCTGTGTATGATTGAATGTTATGTTGTAGTTTATGATGTAAAGATTTAGATGGTTTAGTAAAAAAGCTGTTATTAGGTTGTTTAGTAATAGCATCTTTTAGATGAGAAATAAAAACCCCACCTGTTTTTTTCCTCATCTGGAGTGATCCAGATCGTACTCCAGCACAAGGGTGAAATTATAAATAAAGATGGCATGATGAAAGTGTAGAATAATAGACTTGTTTCTTTAACTATTATCTGTAGAGATACCTTTTACTGATAGTAGTATGTATTAGTGGATAAAACTATTCCTTGTACTGTTATTACTTTCAGTAGTCTTATTATTTCTTTAAAAAAAAACCAAAGAGAAGAATATAATAGTTTCACTGGAGTAGGACTATACTCGATAAACATGCTGTTTAAACTTTACAGTTTATTTCTTCCAGTTTGGGTTCATTTAACTACTTTATGTCTAACCACAGAACTGAAAATAGGAATAGTTAAATATTGATTAAATTCTACTGTCAAACCAAGCTGGTTTAGATTTTATGTATGATTAGTAATGTAATCATTTCATTATTTTTCTTTATTAAACTAAGCTTGAACAATGTCTAGAGCTGTTAATCTATCTTTCATAAAGTTTAAATGAATATTACAATATATATATTTACGAGATAGATCCTAGATAGTTGTTAATTGATTTATATTATATATACAAATACCATAACTTAATAAGACAAACTAAATACTAAGAGAACTTTATAAATTATTTAGCATAGATGGCACAAGAAATAGACAACAGAATGCTATCTTTCTATGCACTTATAAAATAAACTAAGTATATTAATTATCGAAGCATTTGTACTCACAAGAAAGATAACATCCTTATTATATTAATAACAATATACTTTCTATTACATACATTATAGGAACATTATTATTATGAACTTAAAGTAATGTTCTCATTACCTTAATTGCAAACCTGAAATAAATATAATTTCTGTACTCTAAGATAAACTGACAGTTACTTAAGAACTTCGTTAAAAAATAAAAACCCTATATTTTGAAGGGTATAAACTATATATCAACATTTACAATTTCTTAATAATAAAGTAAGTCAATGTATAAACAATGTACAGGAACCCTAGCAATAAAATTTAAAAAAAAAAATATTAAGGGTAAAACTCAAGTGCATAATCGAACAAGAAGTAAACAATAGAGTGACAGAATGCTCGACTTATCGAGCTTAACCATATATTGTAAAACATAACTAATAACCCTCATATTTTGCAGAAGAGCAATATAAATTAACAGTAATTTAAAAGAAGCTGTGACATTTTCTTATACTGTCAAAAATTAGGGTAAAACCCTAATAATCCAAAATACAACAGAGTTAACAACTGTAGAATCCATTTCAGTATTTTACTCACGGCTGTAATTAAAATCCCCAAAACGAGGATTTTATAGCCTTTCCAATTATACATATATAAATACAGTATTCTGACAAGACAAAATTTACACTCACGGCCAAAGCCAGAGAACCCTGCACTAAGCTAGGGTTATAATACCCATTAATAACAGTGAATCAAATAACCAGAATAACCAAAACCCACAAGGGTTATTCAGGTCGTGACGACCAACCCTTAAAATCCCATAAGGGTTTGTACAAGGTAGAATAGCCATGGAAAGTCCAGGGCTTACCGTAAACATCAAGTTGCCGCCACCTCGTACTAGTTGTACAGAGAGAGAGAAAGAGACAGGTTTATACCTGCGATTTCATCACATTATTTTTTTACTGTTAGTATGATGTATCAAGAGTAACAGCTATAATTAAAATAATTTGCAATAATAACGAGAGAGTCGAAGACATTCTTACCTCAATACCTAAATGAAAAGTAACCACCGATAACCAGCAACACAGCAACCAACACAAGGAGGAGATAGAATTTTATCTACCATAGGAAAGTCAGAGGTCACTAACACTGTATCCACCTACACCGGCCGAGAGTTGGAACTTTTGACTGAGCAAGTGTACCGCTTGGGTCATAGCCAACACTAAAAAACCCTATGCACTAGTTACTTAAGAGAAACAAAACTTTGACTACCACTGCCGAGCCAAGGGAGAAACGACCTGCAGACTGACAGACACCAAGTAGAGCAAGTTGTGGAAGACAAAAAGCCTGAAGAAATGAAACCCTTCTAATCTAAGCGACGAGGGCATTCCATTACAGCCTTCTCTCTCAGTCTCCAAATCAGAAATTATGTAGGGCGAAAGACCAAAAACAGGCGAGGCAAATGCCACTCGAGCTAGTCACAGAGAATGACATGAAGGTCGTAGTGAAGTAGCAGAGCAGACGGAGGCGAGAATGACGGAGAAGTAATAATTCTAGGGTTACAAGTGGTCTTTTTATTTACGCAATGCATGGCCCAAACGATGCCACGACAGCCCGCAAATAAAATTTCATATGGTGGGTTCAAGTCTATAGTTCCATTGATCTTTCCCTCATGAGTATCCTTCCAATCATTTAATAATTGGAGAATCAACCTTAGTCGTTAACTCCAATTCAACCTACATAGACGTTGCATGATATCAAAAATCATTACTATATAACTAGGTTGAAAAGCTTATCAATAGCGTGGAGAACTTATGACCCAATACTATACATTATGGTATTCAAATATTCAACAGTCAATAACCATGTATTTAGTAAACGTTGTTTATGTTATTAGAAAGAATTTATAGCGTTTATCCTTCTTGATGAGGACTTATTTATAATTAAATATTCTCCAACCAAGTATTTGTAACATAAGCAAAGGAGAATCAACTTTCAACCTAGTATATTTGTTTGTAAAGAAGAATAAGGAGGTTTTTGTAAAATAATATAGAACCTAAACAAAGGTTAACCATAGAGTATTCTCAGGGAGGATCTATCCTATGACCCTTGTTTAATGAACAAGACTTTTATATGCAAAACCAACTTAACATTATTCAAAGTTTAGGTTAATTGTTTTGGTCATGAAAGAAATTCATATAATTATTCTTTGATAAATACCTTTCTTACTAATATTAGTCTCATCATCATTGTAAGAATTATATTTAACTAGAAAGATATGTTTTATGCTTGATAAGACTCCAAATGCTTAATGTCTTAACTTGAAAGTCAAATGATATAAATATATATGCCATAACTGAACATTACTTTCCAAGTAATTATGTACAGAGGAATTTAACCCTCCACTACTAATATATTTTAAATAAGTATAGTATGCAAGAAGGTTATAATCCCTTTTATCTTCAAGATATTAGAAGTAGGATGTTGGTACATAAACTTTTATTAATATACACCACGTTCATTCAAGCAGTGGCCAAGTTTTCAAGTTAATCGTGGCGTAAACAGTAACTACATGTATTCCTTTTTTTTTTAAATTTAAACTACTGAATTTATAACTCTGCCATTCTTACTCTGCTCGTAAAGAAATATTGAAGGATTTTTACACTTGACGACTTTAGTGGACATCAAAGAGTTCAAAATGCTATGAGAACTATACTTTACATCTACTAGAAGAAAAGCAGCTGTCGCCATCACAGTTAGAATTTTAAATCTCTTCTCCATAGCATCTTAAAAGAAGGACAGATAAATAATTTTCTTTACCTCAATAAGCTTGGAAATTGTTTAGCATTTATATTATTTATGGAATTATTTTTCGTGCGACAAACATATAGCCGAATGTTTTAGAATTTACGAACAGGCAGCACCCAAACTTCTTACCTGTATGTCTGTCAGAGCAAGAAAACTTCTGCGTTAGCTCGAAAGCCAAGTAAGCCCAGAATTTCATGACAGTTCCACCTTGTGGTCGCAATAAGAAAACAAGTCAGTAAACTGAAAAGAACTGTTCTGTAAGATAAACATAACCAAATAGATATTTCAGATAATGAATTCAGTAACGTATAACTAATTAAATAATTAGTTGACTGTATTTATGAAAATTATCTGTATTTTGAAAATTTTAAATTTTTTGAAAATTTGGGGTTTTGACATGTGGTATCAGAGCATGGTTCAAACAGTAGGCCTTGATGCAGCCCAACTAGCTTCCGTAGAACAGTAAAGTAAAATAATATACTAACATATATTCTGTTTTATGTAAAGAACAATTTTTTATTTTTTATTTTTTTATATTTTTTATATTTTTATTTTTATTTTTTTTCTGAAGTTTAAAGGAATAGGTATGGAGAAGCTAGGGGAGTATGCTGAGGAGGAGTATTCGGATACAGAAACAAGACAATTTCCCAGAGAACCTATGTTAGACGAGGTGACTGCCCACTCCTCAGAGCTGTTGCAGATTGTAAAAGATTTGAAGACTGAAATGGAATCAGTCAAGAAGGAGAATGAGAGGATTTTGAAGGCTCAGGAAGAGTTGAACCAAATTTTAATGGAAAAGTTCCAAACTGATGGAAGGAGCAGAAAATCAGAATCTGAGGATGTTAGTCATCAAAGAAGATCTAAAAAGATGAAGTTGGCGAAAACTGAAAGTAGTTCATCATCTGAAGGGTTCGGTGAACGACAAAGTTACCATACTACTAGTGACAGTAGTGAGGCTGAGTTGTATTATAGAAAGAAGAAATATAGACCATATGAGGAAATTTCAGGGGAGTTTAAAAAGATAAAGCCCTGAAATTTTAATGGAGAGACCGAAAAAGGGGAAGAAGCAGAGTCCTGGTTATCCGGGATGAGGAAGTATTTTCATATATACAATTTTTCAAATCAGCTGAAGGCAAGAATGGCAATATATAATCTCTCCAGAAAAGCAGACATATGGTGGCAAGATCTGAAGAGAGTCAAGGGTATCAGGGAAAAAGAAGTTAATTGGAGTACCTTTAAAAGGTACTTCAAGAACAAATTTTTGTCCGAGCAATATTACAAAGAAAGAGCTAAAGAATTTTACGAATTGAAGTTAGGTTCAATGACTATGAAGGATTTGAACATTAAATTCTTAAGCTTGATTAGGTATGTACCTTACCTAGTAGACGAGAAACCTAAAGTACAACAATTTCTCAGTTGTCTACCATATCACATCAAGGACAGAATTGAGTATGATAACCCGAAGACTCTGGAGGAAGCCATGAGGAAGGCTAATTTCTGTTTTGAGTAGAATAGGAAGAAAGAAGGCTTAGCCAATTGGAAGTCTAAGAAAAACAACAATCAGCCTGAGTTTAAGAAGAAGGAATTTGTACCCCAGAGGAATTTCAAGAATAATAAGAATAAAAATTATTCTAACAATAAAAATTTCCAGGGAAATAGAAATGGTACTTCCAATAATTCGAATAACTTTAAGGGAAAGGAAGCTGCAAATAACCATGGGAATTTTACCAAGAGTTTTGAACATAAGGAGCTTGTTAAGTGCTGGGAATGTAATGGCCCGCACTATGCCTCGGTCTGCCCAAACCAGAAAAAGTCAGTCAACAATATTCATACTATGTAGGAAGAAATGACTGTTGGAGAACTAGCGAGGACTATGCCCAGAATAAATGCAGCATTGGAGAACAGCCAAGCTGACTATCAGACTTCCATGGTAGAAGTGGAAGGTATGATTAATCAAACCCCTGTAACCATTTTAATCGATCCAGGAGCTAGTCTTAGTTACATTGCACCTCATATAGTGGAAAAATGTAAGTTGTCTGTCGATAAGTTTGATAATTCCTGGTTAGTTCAATTAGCCACTGGGGAAAAAAGGAAAGTAACCTGTTTTGTGAAAGAATGTGCTTTACTTATGGATGAATTTAAAACTATAGTTAAGCTTAATGTTTTTCCACTTGGCTCATATGATTTACTGATTGGCATGGATTGGTTAGAATAGCATAAGGTAGTTTTAAATTGTTATGATAAAGCTTTCACGTGCTTAAATAGTGATGAACAACCAGTAAAGATTAAGGGTATTCCTAGAAAAACTATAATCAGACAAATTTCTGCTTTACAACTGAAAAGAGCTGTTAGAAAAGGATGTAAAGCCTATGCAGTAACTATTACAGATGAGTCAAGTAAATCTGAAATAGATAAGTTAAAAATGGAAGATATTCCTGTTTTAAAAGAATTTACTGACGTATTCCCAGAAGAAATTCCAGGATTTCCATCCAAGGAGGGAACTGGATTTCATTATTGAGCTGGTGCCAGGTGCGACACCTAGCTCGAAAGCCCCGTATCGAATGAATATTTTAGAACTTAATGAGCTAAAATCACAACTAAAAGAGTTAATAGATAAGAAGTACATTAGACCTAGTGTGTCTCCTTGGGGAGCACCGATCATCTTTGTCAAAAAGAAATATGGAACTATGCGACTATGCATAGACTACCGTCAGCTAAACAAGATGACTATTAAAAACAGATATCCGTTGCCCCACATAGATGATCTGTTTGATCAACTACGTGGAGCTACAGTGTTCTCAAAGATAGACTTGAGGTCAGGATATCATCAGGTAAGAATTAAAGACGAAGATATCTTCAAGACAACCTTTAGAACAAGGTATGGACACTACGAGTTTGTCGTAATGCCATTTGGGCTTACCAATGCCCCAACTATTTTTATGTGCTTAATGATTAATATAATGCATAAATACTTAGATAAATTTGTTGTCGTGTTTATCGATGACATCTTAATTTACTCTAAAATGGAAGAAGAACATAAAGAACACCTAAAGATAATTTTACAAGAGTTGCGAGAACAACAACTCTTCACGAATTTTAGCAAGTGTGACTTCTTTAAGGATGAAATCCAGCACTTAGGACACGTAGTGACTAAGGAAGGGATTTCAGTCGATCTTGAAAAGATTCAGGCAATCGAAGATTGGCCAGTTCCAAAATATGTAACGGATGTTAGGTCATTCATGAGAATTACCGATTATTATCGGAGATTCATTGAAGGCTTTTCAAAAATAGCAAATCCGATCACTTTCTTGCAAAAGAAAGGCAAGAAATTCGATTGGAACTCAAAGTGTGAAGAAAGTTTTAAGAAATTAAAAACCTTATTGACAAGTGCACCTATTCTAAGAATAGCAGATCCTACTAAGGATTTCGTGGTATGCATAGATTCCTGTAATGATGGCTTAGGTGGTGTTCTAACTCAAGACGGACATGTCATTGCCTATGAGTCTAGGAAGCTAAAAATTCACGAAAAGAATTACGCAACCTATGATATAGAACTTGCGGCTGTTATACATGCCTTAAAAATGTGGCGACATCATTTAATAGGCAGGAAATTTATTCTAATGACTGATAATAAATGACTGAAATATCTTCTAGATCAGCCTAACTTAAATGCTAGACAAGTAAGGTGGTTAGCCTTCTTGAGTGAATACGATTTTGAAATCCAGCACATAAAGGGTAAGGAAAATAAGGTGGCTGATGCTTTAAGCAGAAACACAAAACTAAATTTTACAGCAGCAATCAACACTTATGCTTTTGATTTAAATGAACAACTTAAAGAAGGGGTAAAACAAGATGAAAATTATCAGAAATTGCAAATCACAGCTAAGGAAGAATCTACAGAAAGCTTAATAAAAGGTTATAGTTTAAATGAAAATGTATTTTTATTATTTAAAGATAAACTGTATGTGCCTAATGTGCCTAAGGTTAAGTTGTTAATTCTGGACGAAGTCCATAAAACACCTTACTCAGGACATCCAGGTTACCAAAATACTGTAACCATGTTGAGAAAAGAATATTTTTGGCCTAATATGAAAGCTGAGGTAGCTGAATACATTGCTTGATGTTTGGACTGTCAACAAGTGAAAACCGAACACCAACATCCAGCTGGGTTGCTACAACATTTACCTATTCCTAGCTAGAAATGGGAAGTGATTAGCTTAGATTTTATTACTGGACTGCCTAGAAATCAGAATCAAAATGACTCTATTATGGTGGTAGTCGACAAGTTAAGCAAGGCAACACATTTCATTCCGGTTAAAACTACTTACAAGGATGCCAATATAGCTGACATATTCTTAAAGAATATTTTTCGGTTACATGGAGTATCGAAAGTTATAATTTCAGACAGGGATCCTAAATTCACAGGAAATTTTTGGAAGTCCTTGTTTAAGGGATTGAATACAACATTGAATTTCAGCACCTCCTTCCATCCTCAAACAGATGGACAGAATGAAAGAGTGAATCAGGTGCTGGAAGATTTATTAAGGATGTATGTTAAAGATCATCCAGGTAAGTGGGAAGAATACTTACATCTAGCATAGTTTGCATATAATAATAACTATTAGTCATCAGCTAAGTTTAGTCCATTTGAAATTTTGTATGGACGTAAATGCAACACTCCTATCTCCTGGAATAATCCAGTAGATAGATTGGTGTTAGGACCAGAATTATTGAAGGAAATGGAGGTAATTGTGAAACAAGTGCAGGAAAATTTGAAGGTGGCACATGATTAGCAAAAGAGTCAAGCAGAATTGAAAAGAACTCCCAAGGAGTTCTAGGTAGGTGAGCATGTATTTATAAAGGTAAGGCCAAATAAAATTTCTCTAAGACTGGGGAGTTGTGCAAAGTTATCACCACGTTACTGTGGTCCGTTTGAAATTTTATCTAGAATTGGTTAGATTGCATACCAGCTAGCATTACCACCCAAATTGAAAGTACATAATGTTTTTCATATATCTGTTTGAAAAAGTATGTTCATGATGCTACTCATGTGATTGATTGGAATGTTGTACAGGTGGAACCAGAAGGAGAAATTCTGGTGGAACCAGACTGTATCCTCGGGAGGAGGGAAATTAATCTGCAGAACCGCACCATTGGACATGTGAAGGTGCAATGGAAGCACCTTAGTCCTGAAGAGGCTACCTGGGAACTGGAAAGTAAGATGCGGGAGGCATACCCAAATCTATTTCAGGAAACTGCAGATGATGAAGAATAAGTAACATCGAGGACGATGTTACATTTTAAGGGGGTGTGTATGTCACATACCCCAATTTTGTAAAATAATGTAGTTGTTTTAATTTGATTTCCTAAGACATTATGCTAAATTTAATGCTAAGTAGGAACCGATGACTCAGCAGAGTCAAAAGAAGTGGAATGTAATTTTGAATATTTTATTATTAATAAATAAAAAAATGGAGACAACAGCATGGGAGAGCTGTTAATAAGAGTGTTACTGGTCAAACTGGTGGAAGGAACTAGGTGGAGAGCAAAATACAAGTGGCCGCATCCTCAAGAACTTCCTATGTTGCAGGTGGCAACTTCCCTACATTTGGGGTCATGATCCCCCAAGAAAGTGGGATCAGAGCAGGTGGCTCAATAAATGACAACTAACCCAAAAAGACCTAGGCAATCTTTTAAAAGTACCCAATGAATAGAACTAAGGTTGCTCAGATATTTTCCAGGAGAAGAATCATTCAGGAGGAATGCTCTTTAAGGAAGTCATTGGGGAAAAGGGAAAACTGTAAGGAAAGTGTTGAGAGATAATCTGCAGTAACTTGGTCTAACACAACTTTCTAGATAAGAGAACTTACTGAAAAGTTCAGGGTTTGTATTGAGTCTGAATACTGGTACTTGATTATTGCTGCACCTAGTTCCAGCCAGGGAGACCAGAGCAAGCTCGGGGGTCCTGAGGAGTCACTGTCTGAGCGCTCTTCAGGAGTTGGTAGGGAGGAACGACCTCCCATTGCTATTGTTGTCCAAGCTCAAGAACAGGTTCTACCATCTAATAATCTTTGTTTTAATATCTGTGTCTGATTGAATGTTATGTTGTAGTTTATGATGTAAAGATTTAGATGGTTTAGTAAAAAAGTTGTTCTTAGGTTGTTTAGTAATAGCATCTTTTAGATGAGAAATAAAAACCCCACCTGTGTTTTTCCTCATCTAGAGTGATCCAGACCGTACTCCATCACAGGGGTGAAATTATAAATAAAGATGGCATGATGAAAGTGTAGAATAATAGAATTGTTTCTTTATCTATTATCTGAAGAGATACCTTTTACTGACAGTAGTATGTATTAGTGGATAAAACTATTCCTTTTACAGTTATTACTTTCAGTAGTCTTATTATTTCTTTAAAAAAAAACCAAAGAGAAGAATATAATAGTTGCACTGGAGTAGGACTATACTCGATAAACATGTTGTTTAAAATTTACAGTTTATTTCTTCCAGTTTGGGTTCATTTAACTACTTTATGTCTAACCACAGAACTAAAAATAGGAATAGTTAAATATTGATTAAATTCTACTGTCAAACCAAGCTGGTTTAGATTTTATGTATGATTAGTAATGTAATCATTTCATTATTTTTCTTTATTAAACTAAGCTCGAACAATGTCTAGAGCTATTAATCTATCTTTCATAAAGTTTAAATGAATATTACAATATATATATTTATGAGATAGATCCTAGATAGTTGTTAATTGATTTATATTATATATACAAATATCATAACTTAATAAGACAAACTAAATACTAAGAGAACTTTATAAAGTATTTAGCATAGATGTCACAAGAAATAGACAACAGAATGCTATCCTTCTATGCACTTATAAAATAAAATAAGTATATTAATTATCGAAGCATTTGTACTCACAAGAAAGATAACATCCTTATTATATTAATAACAATATACTTTCTATTACATACATTATAGGAACATTATTATTATGAACTTAAAGTAATGTTCTCATTACCTTAATTGCAAACCTGAAATAAATATAATTTCTGTACTCTAAGATAAACTGACAGTTACTTAAGAACTTCGTTAAAAACATAAAGACCCTATATTTTGAAGGGTATAAACTATATATCAACATTTACAATTTCTTAATAATAAAGTAAGTCAATGTATAAACAATGTACAGGAACCCTAGCAATAAAATTTAAAAAAATATATATATATTAAGGGTAAAAATCAAGTGCATAATCGAACAAGAAGTAAATAACAGAGTGACAGAATGCTTGACTTATCGAGCTTAACCATATATTGTAAAACATAACTAATAACCCTCATATTTTGCAGAAGAGCAATATAAATTAACAGTAATTTAAAAGAAGCTGTGATATTTTCTTATACTATCAAAAATTAGGGTAAAACCCTAATAATCCAAAATACAACAGAGTTAACAACTGTAGAATCCATTTCAGTATTTTACTCACGACCGTAATTAAAATCCCCAGAACGAGGCTTTTATAGCCTTTCCAATTATACATATATAAACACAGTATTCAGACAAGACAAAATTTACACTCACGGACGAAGCCGGAGAACCCTGCACTAAGCTAGGGTTATAATACCCATTAATAACAGCGAATCAAATAACCAGAATAACCAAAACCCACAAGGGTTATTCAGGTCGTGACGACCAACCCTTAAAATCCCATAAGGGTTTATACAAGGTAGAATAGCCATGGAAAGTCTAGGGCTTACCGTAAACATCAAGTCGCCGCCACCTCGTACCAGCTACGCAGAGAGAGAGAAAGAGACGGGTTTATACCTGCGATTTCATCACATTATTTTTTTACTGTTAGTATGATGTATCAAGAGTAATAGCTATAAATAAAAGAATTTGCAATAATAATGAGAGATTAGAAGACATTGTTACCTCAATACCTAAATGAAAAGTAACCACCGATAACCAGCAACACAGCAACCAACACAAGGAGGAGACATACTTTTATCTGCCACAGGAAAGTCAGAGGTTACTAACACTGTATCCACATACAGTGGCCGAGAGTTGGAACGTTTGACTGAGAAAGTGTACCGCTTGGGTCGTAGCCAACACTACAAAACCCTACACACTATTTACTTAAGAGAAACAAAACTTCAACTGCCACTGCCGAGCCAAGGGAGAAACGACCTGTAGACTGAAAGACGCCAAGTAGAGAAAGTGGTGGAAGATAAAAACCCTGGATAAATGCAACCCTTCTAATCTAAGCGATGAGGGCATTCCATTACAGCCTTTTCTCTTAGTCTCCAAAGCAGAAATTATGCAGGGCGAAAGACCAAAAACAGGCGAGGCAAATGCCACTCGAGCTAGTCACAGAGAACGACATGAAGGTCGCAGTGCAGTAGCAGAGCAGACGGAGGCGAGAACGATGGAGAAATAATAATGCTAGGGTTACAAGTGGTCTTTTTATTTATGCAATGCATGGCCCAAACGATGCCACGACAACCCACAAATAAAATTTCATATGGTGGGTTCAAGTCTATAGTTCTAGTGATATTTCCCTCACGAGTATCCTTCCAATCATTTAATAATTGGAGAATCAACCTTAGTCGTTAACTCCAAGTCAACCTACATAGATGTTGCATGCTATGAAAAATCATTACTATATAACTAGGTTGCAAAGCTTATCAACAGCGTGGAGAACTTACAACCCAATACTATACATTATGGTATTCAAATATTCAACAGTCAATAACCATGTATTTAGTAAACGTTGTTTATGTTATTAGAAAGAATTTATAACATTTATCCTTCTTGATGAGAACTTATTTATATTTAAATATTCTCCAACCAAGTATTTGTAACATAAGAAAAGGAGAATCAACTTTCAACCTAGTATATTTGTTTGTAAAGAAGAATAAGGAGGTTTTCGTAAAAGAATATAGAACCTAAACAAAGGTAAACCATAGACTCTTCTCGGGAAGGATCTATCCTATGACCCTTGTTTAATGAACATGGCTTTTATATGCAAAACCAACTTAACGTTATTCAAATTTTAGGTTAATTGTTTGGTCATGAAAGAAATTCATATAATTATTCTTTGATAAATACCTTTCTTACTAATATTAGTCTCATCATCATTGTAAGAATTATATTTAACTAGCAAGATATGTTTTATGCTTGATAAGACTCCAAATGCTTAATGGCTTAACTTGAAAGTCAGATGATATAAATATATATGCCATAACTGAACATTACTTTCCAAGAAATTATGTATAGAGGAATTTAACCCTCCAATACTAATATATTTTAAATAAGTATAGTATGCAAGAAGGTTATAATCCCTTTTATCTTCAAGATATTAGAAGTAGGATGTTGGTACATAAACTTTTATTAATATACACCACGTTCATTCAAGCAGTGGCCAAGTTGTCAAGTTAATCATGGCGTAAATAGTAACTACGTGTATTCTTTTTTTAAAAATTTAAACTACCGACTTTATAACTTTTCCATTCTTACTCTGCTCGTAAAGAAATATTTAAGGCTTTTTACACTTGACGACTTTAGTGGACATCAAAGAGTTCAAAATGATATGAGAACTATAATTTACATCTACTAGAAGAAAAGCAGCTGTCGCCATCACAGTTAGAATTTTAAATATCTTCTCCATAGCATCTTAAAAGAAGGACAGATAAATAATTTTTCTTTTACCTCAATAAGCTTGGAAATTGTTTAGCATTTATATTCTTTACGGAATAATTTTTCGTGCGACAAACATATAGCTGAATGCTTTAGAATTTATGAACAGGAAGCACCCAAACTTCTTACCTGTAAGTTTGTCAGAGCAGGAAAACTTCTGCGTTAGCTCGAAAGCTATGTAAGCCCAGAATTTCATGACAGTTCCACCTTGTGGTCGCAATAAGAAAACAAGTCAGTAAACTGAAAAGAACTGTTCTGTAAGATAAACATAACCAAATAGATATTTCAGATAATGAATTCAGTAACGTATAACTAATTAAATAATTAGTTGACTGTATTTATGAAAATGATCTGTATTTTGAAAATTTTAAATTTTTTGGAAAATTTGGGGTTTTGACATGTAACAAGTTCCAATGGATGAATCAAATAGAAATAGTAAAATTTAAACACTACAATTATAGAAATAACTGTTTTTAATGTATAATTCTTTACCAATCATTGATCTCCTCTCTGTTTTGAGAATAATTTAATATTCTCTACTAAACACGACCAACCACGTGAAGGTGGAAGCTTTTATCGCCCCTTCCCCCCATCACATCACTCTCAATTCTCCAAACCCAATGCATCTACTTGGAAATAAAAATTTATTGCAAATTCATTCATTCAATGGCTAAAAAAACTACCATTAAACCATTCATTAATTCAATAGATGACAAAAACATTCATTAAACCATTATTTCAGTCAATAGCCGATAAAACCATTCAGTAAACCATGCATTAAAGCATTCATTAAAAAGAGGAAAAAACCATCCACGACATTGTATTATAAAAAATAATTACTCAAAATTTATTGAGACACTTCTTTTTTACTTTTATTCTCTTTACAAAATGAGTAAGAAGCACATCTTCCAGAATTTGTTGTTCAGTCTCTCTTGTAGATTGATCACCACTTGGATCTTGCGGAAAGGGACTTGGAATTGCTGCAATAATGTCAAAATGTTGCATTAATTTATTTTTGTTTTTATAATTACAAGTATTTCATTTAAAAATAACATTACAAAGGTGTTTTTTTACCTGGCGTGGGAACATCATGTTCTTCATGGTCCTGTCCAGGATCAACCTGTACAGTGTGACCATTTGCATGCTCTATAGTTGAAATATGGATAAGTACAATTAATGTTCACCATCTGTAATTATCTATAAAAAACAATAGCATATTAATAAATTATTACCATGAATTGAAGCATGATCTTCGACTGGTTGGTGTACATCATCGACATTAATGGGATGATTTCTTTCCTGCTCAAATATAATAAATATTTTATGTAAATTGTTTATAAAGAATAGATTGCATGAAAATTAATAAATTTTCATTAAAATATATAGTGTTTATATACCCATGCACCAGATGGATCACTAAAAGACCATGTATGCCCAGACAAGCTTTTTCGGCATTCAACAACAGCTTCAAATCCGTGTTGGAAGCCAAGCTTCAAGTATTCTTGAGTGAGAACTTCTTTGAATCGGTTGGCCTACATATTTACATAACGCCATTACTTTTACATTTTGCGCCGGTATAAAACAAAAAATAATTTTCTATTTATTATTTGGATGCAGTATTGGGTATTCAATACTTACAAATCGTGCTGCCAAATTCGAATAACCACCAAGCCAAAGATTCTGTTGACCAATTTTATCCATTCTTGCCTTTGTGTACTTTGATGTGTCTGACAACCTAATCAAGTGTTGAATTATGTTAGTTGATGTTCCAAATTCGATATAAAAAATAATAATAATAAGGCTTACCATTACATTGTGGAATGTATTGCATACCTCCCTATGCTAGGTGGTATCTTTCCTGCTTTTCTCAGAGCCCTGTCTTTTCCATCTCCCACTAGGTATTTTCACTCCTTTGATGGAATTGCTGAAGGGTTCTTATACCTAGAGTTCTTTTCTAGGTAAACCCTATATTGGTCTCAGACAATATTCATATGTTGTCCAACCTTCTTTAGGACCTTCATTGTATCTAAGGTATCTTTGCTGAACATGCCAACCAATCAATTAGTGTGCTCATCCTTTAAATATTTTGTCTGACTGTCCCACCTTGTGTGGATGGTGGGCCTGAAGATCTCCAAGGTCAAATCATTTATATTTTTATAAAATACATCATTTCCTGCAAAACAATCATGTCATCATTAGTTTAACTTTTTTTATCGGTATATAAGAAACAAATTATAAAAACTAAATTGAACAATCTATAATTACCTGGAATCTTCTCTATCTTTATTAGAACAATTTCTTTGTTCACCAAAAAATTTGTCACTATTGAACCGATGCTAGTGACATGAGAAGATCAACATCAACATTAGTATCAGATCCTGCCTCCACCCCTTCTTCTGCATGATCTGTTGTACGTTGGTCAGTATCATCTGCATCCTTTGTTGGCCTCGGATGTGTCGCGGAACATGTTGCTGACTATTCAGTTGACAACACAGGTATAGTATGTGGTGTATGTGGAGTGGTTTTCTCACTGGTCCCAACACTGCCTTCACCAACAGTGTGTGGTCATAGAATTTCCTATAAATACAAACCATTCAATTATAAGTTCACTATCATATACAATTAAAAATTATAAATTTATAAATGAGTTCATATTATGATTCCGCAACTTACTTCCAAGGATTG
This sequence comes from Pseudotsuga menziesii, assembly GCA_001517045.1. NCBI lineage: Eukaryota > Viridiplantae > Streptophyta > Pinopsida > Pinales > Pinaceae > Pseudotsuga > Pseudotsuga menziesii. Next base: position 152,947 of record LPNX010464985.1, on the reverse strand, counting down.
AGATCTCTGGATCAACACTTGAACCTTTGCTTTGATCTCGTCTATCTGTGAAATTATGAATAGCAGACGAATCATATATGCATGAATTTTTTTCAAGGTCTTCTCTAGAAGTTTCATCGGGTCTATAAAAGAACCAATGTCAGCATCATTCAATAACTCGTTGACATCAAAATATATGGACTTTTGTGTTGCTGTTTCATAAAGCGAATCATTTGTTTGCAACAAAAATATATAAAACATTACTTAATTGTTGAAGCAATAGTCTGAGCAAAAAATTATATTAACAAAAAATATCTATCATGATAGATTCCTATAATTACATCTAGGTTTAACTGATGCCTAAACGATGGTGTGGTTTGATCAATAGCTGGGGACTTTCCTCGATCATCCACCTACAAAAAAAAGTAGACAACATTATTTCATAATGAACGCAATTATAAAAATGAAAAAAATACATAACAAAATAAACATTATGCTACATTTTATATATGTGTACAATTTTGAAGTATTTAAATTGTATAATTACATTCAGGTTTACTTGTTGCCTCGAGGTTGCAGCCGTCTGATCAACAACTAGGTGGCTTCCTTGATCAACACTTTGCATGAAATATAGACAAGATTATATAAACCAAATGAATATACTATTGAAAAAACATAAAAACATAATTGTTTGTACATATTAAATTTTTACAATGGCATCGATGTATACCTACCTCCTTGAGGTAGGTCTAGTAACATATACTGTGAGGGAGGTGCCCTTGATAGAACCCTGCATCAAAAACATACTAAAAATTACTTAACGAAACTAAAATGCTCACTAAAACAATTTAATAACATAACATTTTGACGTATACCTGTTTCCTCGAGGATGGTGTACTTCTCTCACCAGCTGCTCGGGTGATGCGCCTCTAATCACCTCCCTTTGAAGTCAACATAGGAAATTCAATAAAAAATTATAATTATTTGCTAACGAAAAATCCTAAAGATGTTAAAATAATTAATAAAAGGTTGGGTAAGTCGTTGTATGTACCACATCCATACTAACCATGTTTGTATCTAATCAATTCAAATTGTAATTAATAAACAACTCTTCCCCAACAACTATTGATTTAATGGCACATACAAAGAAATAGTTTCCTTCATGCCCCTCAAATATGCAGTTGGGTTGCTTAAGTGTAGACCCTGCTTGTGTACTATTTATAAACCCCGCAATATTCCCAGTTGTCTTTGGACTTCCGTCAATGTACAATGTTTCTCCTTTATTTTGATCTATGTCTTTCAGTTATAAATAATTTGATGACAACCCATATCTACCCATACTTCATGTATATAAGACCAAATGCATGCAATCATTGTAGTTGTAAGAGGGTGCAACATACTCCATCAATTTTGTACATCTGTCGTAACCGACCTTTATGCCATCCATGCAAAACAACCCCAATCCATGTAATGACGACGGTGCAATTCTATATATCCTCTCATTTACACAAAAATCAGTGTTAACTTGAGGAATATCCCTAGGTACCCATTGTTTCACTAGATGTTTGTACCTTAAGGGAACCTCAATTCCTCCTATTGTCTCATCATCATAGGAACATGACCCCCCTCCTGCGAGAAAAAATTCCATGCGTTTATTGAATTTTCTTCTGATAATCTGACATCTAGTTGATCTAGCCCTTGTAGACCTAGTGGATGTCTCACTTTCCTTTAGCCTTCCTAAAATCCCCTCGCTCGAGGAAGACACGTCTGAAAAATACCTCTTTGGTTCTACGTGCACCATGGCCGAAAAAAACTTGGCAAATAAGAGAAAAATACTAGCAAAAACTTGGACAGACCTATAAGCATGACATAATAGTGATATCATTATCTTGAATAATATCAATAATTCCTTAGCATAACAGCTCATCAAATAGTCCTTTAACAAGAGATGGATATCAAGTGGTTCCATAGCTAATGCTTCATCCAATTTATCTCAAAATACAAACTATGTTTTGGACAAAATTTGTAGGTGTATCTTTTTAAATTTATTTTGTTTCCTCACTAAAAATATTTAAGACCCAGTTTACGGATCTCAATATATATAATAAAATAATTTGCTAATATTTTGTAACTTTTTTTCATAATAAAAATAGGTGTTCCTTGATATTCAATATTGAATCAAAGGTAACTTCTACATAGTCCTGACAATAAATCATTCCAGACATGAGTGGAGATAAGTATCAACAACTTTCCCAAGGGGAGCGACGGAACCCACAATACCAAGATGACTGAAGTAGCAATACCACAGGGAGAACATAAGGAGCCTAAACAACTTATCCAAGGAGGCATCAAGGGTGGAGAAAGCACACCCCTGGGGGATGAAAAAAAAAATATCCCCAGCTAAAACAAGAAATAAGCTAATGTATCCCATAGTTGAAAGAACCAAAAAATACTATACCACATAAATCAAAAATCTCTTAAAAGAGTTGTATCATGCCTTCCTGAATGATTTCTCTTCTAAAATTTACGAGAAGGAGAGGAGGCCAACCTTCATATTTAATGCTTCCTTGGATAAACGGTCTCCACTCATATTGTGCTCCTTATAGACATGCCTAAAGTCATATAACCTAGGAATTGAAGTTGTCGGTAGTATAATATATATGCCATATTTAATGGATATCCAACGACAATTTTCACTACATAGATATTGGAAATCCAACGAAGTCTCCTTCATAGAGTTCAGAATTTCAAATATGCAACATGGACTTGCATCTTTCCCCATTGGCTTCTTCGTGTATTGGGGGAAATTGAATCTTAATTGGTGACATGATATGCCACCGTCTTCACTATTGGACCATGGCCCCATTGATGAATTTTCTATTTTTAAATTACTCAACAAAAGTGGACATTAATTATCCCAATAGTTTTTAATGTTGATTACCCTCATGTTCAAACAAAATATGTACTTGTAGAACTGGCACAATATGAATGCTATTTCAAGGTTTGATACATGGATTGATAAATAATTGTTTCAACAACCATAATTTATCAGAAAAAACAAACTACTAAAAATAACAGTTTCTCAAATACGGTGAAACTAACTCTAATAAACTATGATTACTATGAAGAACCAACAAGAGAGAGTCTAGATGGATATTACCCCTATGAATACCCTAGACCTCTAGCTCCTAGAAAAAAGCAAACTACTAGAAATAACAGTTTCTGACATACAGTAAAAAAGACTCTAATAAACTTTTATTACTATAAAGACCTGGATGCACCTGTAATAAACATGACATTATAGATGGATCTTACCCCTCTAGCTGTGTAGGAAATATAGGGGTTAACAATGGTGACTCAAGGGGGTGACATCCTCTTGCAATGTGTTGAGAACCATGAGGTCTCTATAGTCTGAGGCTCTAAAAACTTATTCATGGAAATATTCTTGCATCAATGTTCTTGTCCACTTGAAAACGGAGTCAAATGATGGTGCATGCACTAACTAATTGGAAAGAGAACCAAAGCATGCATGCCCATTTGCAACTGCAAGCAACAACCCACCTAATATGTGCACGTCTCTTGTTGGAAAATGCACTAAAGTTAACAATTAGGAGGAAGCCATGTGGTCACATGGAATTATTGGATAATGTTCCATAAATAATCCTTGGCTTGAGCCAGAATGCATTTAGTCTAGGAGGAAGAAAGCAATATTCTTATTGTGTTCCTTAAGCCATTTTATGCGGGACTTGTATTTCCAATGTTACTCTTCTGATTGAGCTTGCATAACCATCTGATCATTGAGTTCTAATTCCTTTTTGTGAAGGGTGGGAGTGTCCATCATGCCTGTGGCCATTATTTCCTCTAGAGTTGAGAAAAATACTCTCCAACTATTGCATTTGGAAGAAGATGTTTTTAAAGTTGTTTGTGTTCCAGGATTTAATCTTGTTTTTTAGAATGTTAGTTATTTGAACTGATATTGACTTCTGCATGGTTCCAACATTCTTTTATCATGTCCTTGAAATGAAAATTTGAAATCCACATTTTGTCATACTGGAAGGGAGTTACTTTTGAGTTTTCTATAGAGTGCCAGTGTAAAAGAATTGGCCAATGGTATGATCCAATTGGGAGGATTGTGGGTTCCTATTTCATCCTCTCAAAAGAGAGGTATTTTGAGATAATAAAATGGTCTAATTTTTCAGCTACATGTTGCTCCATGCTTGTTCCAAGTAAAAAATTCATTGCTAGAGGCATCTACATACATGAAATATGTAGGACAGAAGCGACATCATCTTCATGGACCAAACTTGAAGCCCTTCTTGAACAACAAACCCATTTAAACTAAGTTAGATTAAATTGAATTGATCTTACTTGAAAGAAATGGAACTCAACAAATACCACCATCCATCTATTATTATAGAATAAAGAAGAGAGTATCAAAGTGGTCAAAGTAAAAATTAAAGCAAACATGTGCATGAATTGGTTTAGTTTCACCATGATGAATATTGTTGTCTATGATTGTCATTGATGACAACATTAATGACAAAGTTGAAGTGTGATGAAATGACATGAATCCAAAGAATGAAATCAAGCAAGTGTGTGGATGGCAAGAGATGACAAATAACAAGGACATTATATGTGGGCACAAGCACAATTCCCTTCTTATAAGCTCTCAACACCTTAATACTTTGGTGTAGGACTTTCATATTTAATAACTTTTACAATATTGCAAGGAAATTTTATACTTTTAAAACTTTGTCTAATTCGTAAGGCACATTGGAAAGATGGTGCAGCCCTATCTTGAAAATTTTCAAAGTTTCTAGCTAGATAAATTCCCCCTTATACCACTAGTGTAATGTCCCAAGTCTAGTGTACAGAATTGAACACTATTAAAATGTTTGAACTTGAATTAATTTATACAATGACTTCTCAGACTGGGCAAATAAGGGGTTTCTTCTGGGAAATTTGTAGGCAAATGGAGTGAGTAGTGGAAAGAAAACAAAGATATGTTATACATGTAATTTCCTCTCCCCTAACACATTTATATATGGTGCCATTTAGGGTTCAGAGTCCGCACTGTGGAAACCTACTACCACGCTTCTGGGCGGCCAAACTGTGAAACTAAGGAGAGTAGTTTGGTCTATTTCAACCAGGTGCTTATGGAAAATTGTAGAGGTTTGTTCCAGTATTAATATAACATAAATAGAGGATTTATATATTTTACTAATTTTCTGGAAATTTCTAAGAAGTTTTGGGTGAATTTGGGGATTTTTGGCAGTTTCGGTCAAGAGAAACCTTGCACAGAGGAGGATCCAAAAAGGTTGTATAACCCCAATAAAAAAGGTTCTAGATATGTGTATGGGAAGGTAGGAATATTAGTGACCCATAGGAACTGGCATATCTTAGTTTGAGGTTACCGAACTTGTTTTACATCAGTTTTGGTAAAACTAGTTATTAAAAGCTAGTAATCTAGCTAGGGTCTTAAAAAAGCAATTAAATCAACTCAAATTCATTTCTGTAAAATATGATATTTGTAAAAGAGATAAATATAATTTATCTGAACATGAATACTCCCTTCAATCACTTCCCCAGCATATAATATTTATTACATCACTCAAATTTACTCAATTCCTCCATACATTGATAAAATAGGCCCATTTGATGAAACTGAGACAATATTCTTTAGGGGAAAATATATCTCAAAATGATAAATGTAATGTTCAGAAAATTATGACACTACAGAATAGAAATTACATTATTTACTGACCATTAGAAATATGCTTCCAAAATTAAGGGGCAGGAGGCCCGTATCATGGCCAGCAAGGGACTGTGAGCATAGGCGAAGCATGGGATTCACTAGAGCTCGAACTGAAGTTGATGGAGGATGAAAATGTATTTGATTATCCTCCAATGTCTACAATCTAGCACTCCATACCTATAATGGAAGAGAAGGGGATGGAAGGAGAGGAAAATGGAAGGCTGGGGCTCATCTCCCAGTAGTCTGAGGCACAACACTCAGAAGTAATACTCACATAAGCATTCAGAAATCAAACCATCAACCAAACTGAAGCAATGGGTTTGAATTTATATTTTATATAATTATGGATGACCTACTTAGTAAGTTGAGGCCAATGGTGACTTGTGAGAGCAAGTCAACCCCATGGGTGACCTAACCCTAGCCACAAAAGCGCCCCTTTGGGAAATTAGGCAAGTAGGACCATGTGGAATTGTTTCCAAGTACAAATAATCCTTCACAATTAGAAACTGCACCCTTCCTTAGTCAAAATCTGCCTCTTTTGAGTTATGACAGCTTTCTTCTTTTCCTGGGTCATAAGGAAACTCGTTCTTTCCTTAAAAAACTTTCCTACTTTTCTCTTATAGCTTTTCTGAACTCCATAAGAGGAAAGTGCACCCTTCCCTTTGAAATACTTTCTTGATTTTACCTCTGTCTACTTTTTCTACTTTTAGGAAACTTCCCTTTATTCTTGTGCTTGCTTTTGTCATGGAATTTCTTATTTTTACCAAGGAAAGTGGACTAGCTTTCCCCAATGCACCCTCCTGACATGGAAGCCATAATTCCACATCATTATTGTGCATAATAAATAAAATTCATGGAATACAATTAAATACATGCCTTAGAACAATTATTAGTAAAAATTTATCCTAGGAGGAATAATCAGTAACAACTTGAGCCCCTAGGAACTTAGCATGGTCAATTTGAGGGGACATGACAGTCCTCCTGTCCCAAATTTGCTTGTCCTCAAGCAGAAGCACCACAGACTGTTGCAAATTTTTCCACCATGTTTTTGCTGCACCACTCTGATCATAGCCATTTTTATGATGCCACTTCCTTTAGGAAAATTTCCAACCCAGTTAAAGTAACTGAGTAGAATTCTCGGATCCCACTTCCTCCTCTACAAGGACCCAAATTTTTCTGCCACCTTTTGAACTCTGTCATTCCTAAGAATTCCTGGATCCCATGGTTTTATCTTCCTCCTTCTAGCCATCAATAAAAACAACAAAATTTTATCATTGTAGAGGAGGAAAATGAGGTTATGAAAATCATAGCACCACACTGGGAGCTCATCTCTCCCCATGCCAAAATGAACATTTTTTAAACTCTCCCACTAGACATGGAATTCCTTAATGCGGGACCAAATCATCTTGAGCCTCTCTAAAGTATGAAAATCCATGTGCAAGCTAGCACTGGAACTCACGTCACTGTTGTTATGAATACACAGGAGGTTATCCCATGCCCCTCCATGTATACTGAAAGCATCATATAGAAGCCATACATGCTCATTCCATTGCTCATACAATTTCTTTGATGTGTCCAATGTATCTCCATTGATGCAAGCAAGATTTTTACCCTCCAGTGCACACGTCTCAATCATGTGTCTAGCCACCCAATCAATGGACAGACAAAATTTCATGCTAAATGATTCAGGTGGGAATAATTAAGCTACTACTAATGCAATTGTCAAACCACATGGTTTGACCATCAATACCTCAACCGGAAGAGTGAAAGTATCATGCTCCTCTTGTGGCATCAATAGAAAAAATCCTTTCACCCAATTTTCATCCCCACATTATGTGGTTGAAATAGAAGTGTGGGGTGAATAATTGTGAGCCAATACCTACAATGCTCATCAATCAAGATAATTGATCCACAAATTCCTCCATTAGTTTTCTGAGTGACAGTGTGATCATGTGCCTCCTCCAAAATTGTACAACATTTTCGTAGAGGAAACTCATAATCTCTTAGGAACCATGCAAGTGCTTGATATTCATATTGCTTGACCTCAAAATCCTCAAGCACGTGCAAATAGGTATTCACCTCATGTGCATGTGTATGGGAGGTATATAATAGCTGCAAAATAAGTCTTTGTTGCTGTTCACATGTCAAGACAATGTCAGTCACAACAAAAAAATGATTGTAGAAATAAAAAAATTTCCCTCCCAAGGTCTTCATTCCAAATATGTCTCTATGGAACTCAATAGGTGCTCCCCTCTTCATCCAATGGCTCAACTCTCTGCCATTTATCGAAGGGTGCAAAAATCCATCAATTGACCCACACATTGAAAGTATGTGTAGATCTGATGCCTTCTTGTCAAAAGTGGCTGCACACACATGCCTTTTCTGCTGCTTGTAAATCATAGAAAAATCAGCAATATTAAAAACAATTTTCTTGCAACAAGACATAAAAATTTTACCTTCCATATTTTCCTCTATCCAACCATCTAGTGGATGAATCAGAGATATTTATTGCTGATTTATATGATCTATAATCATCCATATCTTTTTCAATAGGATCTATATCCCATGGGGACAAATCATGATCCCCTTGTTGTGCATGCGACACAAACCAGAAAAATTTCTTCACCCACTGTTCATTCCCCATTGGTGTTTCTGAATCTAGGACATGTGGGAAAGAACTATGAACCTTCTTTGCATGTTTGCAACCTTCAGTAATCAGACTTATGGCTGCAGCTTTTTCATTATTGGCTGGCCCAAATTGGGTGCTCTCATCCCACTCTTCCATGGGAGAGTGTTTGTCTTCAAGGAACAACTCAAGTTTCCTTGGAAAGAAATCAAGTGCTTGGTTCTCATAAAACTGTTTTGCACACTCTTTAAGCGCATACTGAATATAATTCTCCTCATGGTCCATCCAATCATGATTTTCCTCCATGGATTTTTTCATGCCATTTACCCAAAAGGGATGACTCTCAGGAAAGATTGAGGATTCAGTCAATTCTTTCCACTCTTGTTGGAATTGTTCTATCTTCATTTATGATTCTAAGAGGGAACTTTGAGTGTATCTCAAATAATATTGGGTGGCCAAAAAATCACCTTTGATATTGTAGTTCTCTTCTTCACATATGCAAATAATTTCTTCATCATGCAGTGATGCTTCCCGCAATAAATCAAAAATCTCAAACATGTCATTTTTATCTGAAAGCAATTGTGAGAAATTACCTTTGATTGTGGACATTGCTTTCTGGATATTCTCCATGGCTTCAAAGGAAGATTGGTCTTCCATTAAAGCATCTTCCCAACACATATTTAATATTGAAGCATGGGTGTCATGGAGAATTTTTAGGGCCTCTTGGATCTTCTATTCATCCATCTTCAATGATCCTGCAAGAAGATGAGGTTCTTGTAGATGTTCCTTCTCTTCATTTTTCATCACCGAATCAATTTCATGCAGTGCACTCGAGGTTTTGAAATGTGATCCACATGTTGTTGCTGAAATATATTCATATTTTAAGTCCTATACAACATAATTTGGGTTGCAACTTAAGTGTTCATTCATCCTTGCTGCACCAGAAAGATATTCTCTCAAATTTTCATCCTTCATACTGCATTCATTTTTTACACCAGAATTCTGAACCTCATCACTAGGGGGTTCAACTATCCTAAAATATTCACTGGAAGTGGCTCCCATATAAGACTTACACAATGACAGATAAAAATCATAATTTACTAACTCACCATGTGTGATGTTATCCTCCTTATGTGGTGGAATTATGATGGCTTGTTCACCCACCCATTTCTCTACTTCACACCCTACTGAGATGTGCTCAATTTGTGCTTCCTTGTGAGGCTCAAGGGGTCATTATAAATATGAATATTGTTTATATTTTGGATCAGATCCAAAATATGTCTCACCATCATCTATCTGCCCCATCTCTCCTGCACTTATCTTGAAATCAACCACAAAGAAATTTGGATTCATCTCACCTTCCACGTTACGAACAACGAGATGTTGGACTATTGGATCTTTAGTTGTGCATAGATATTCTTCATCCCATTCTGATGGAGGATTTGGTGATTCATCATCCTCATGGATGCTGCAAATATTTTGATCTCCATTTCGGGAAAACCCAAATAATTTCTCAAAGAAACCATGTGCAAATGGCTCTAATGAATCTTCACTTTTGGTCCTCTTTTTTTCCCCTTTACTTTGAGAAATGGAACAACTTAGTTCCTTTCTTGATGAATTATTTGTATTCATATAACCTACATATATTAATTTTTTTGAAAACATAGACTCTCCAACTTTATTTCCTTCATGCTGAGAGACACTACTACTCCCTTCTCCATGTTTGCTTGTCAACTGCTTGGCAAGGAATTCTCTAGTCTCTTGATCTGACTGGATGATGCTTTGAGATACATACTTAAGCCCTTTCAATGTTATTTGCATAAAAATTCTTAAATATTCTCTATCATCCAATTTTGAATGCTTTCCTTCCTCATACAACTCAAAGTATAAATCTTCCATGACTCGAACTAATTCTACAACTGCAACTTGAAGATATTGCTAAGCTACTTTTCCACTGAGAGTTGCTTTCCACAGGATAAGCCAAGGAAAGTGCTTTGATACCACTGTAATGTACCAAGTTTGGTGTATAGACATGAACACTCTTCAATTTTGTAAATTATATTAAAATTTTTGAATTTGAATTAATTTACACAATGACTTCTCAGACTAGGAAAATAAGGGGTTTCTTCTGCGAAATTTGTAGGCAAAAGGAGTGAGAAGTGGACAGAAAACAAAGATATTTTAGACATTTAATTTCCTCTCCCCTAACACATTTATATCTGGTTCCATTTAGGGTTCAGAGTCCGCACTGCGGAAACCTACTACCACGCTTCTGGGTGGCCAAACCGTGAAACTAAGGAGAGTAGTTTGGTCTGTTTCAACCAGGGGATTCTGGAAATTTGCAGAGGTTTGTTCCAGTATTAATATAACATAAATAAAGGATTTATATAGTTTACTAATGTTCTGGAAATTTCTAATAAGTTTTGGGTGAATTTGGGGATTTTTGACATTTTTGGTCAAGAGAAACCCTGCGTAGAGGAGGATCCCAAAAGGTTGTATAACCCCCCCCCCCAAAAAAAAAGGTTTTGGATATGGATATGGGAAGGTAGGCCTGTTAATGACCCATAGGAACTAACAGATCTTAGTTTTAGTTTACCGAACTTGTTTTACATTAGTTTTGGTAAAACTAGTTATTAAAAGCTTGTAATCTAGCTAGGGTCTTAAAAAAGCAATTAAATCAACTCAAATTCATTTCTGTAAAATATGAGATTTGTAAAAAATATAAATATAATCTCTCTCAACATGAATACTCCCTTCAATCACTTCCCTAGCATATAATATTTATTACATCACTCAAATTTACTCAATTCCCCCATACATTGATAAAATAGGTCCATTTGATGAAACTGGGACAATATTCTTTAGGGGAAAATATATCTCAAACTGATAAATGTAATGTTCAGAAACTTATGACACTAAATAACATAAATTACATTATTTAATGACCATTACAAAGATGCTTCCAAAATTAAGGGGCAGGAGGCCCGTATCATGGCCAGCAAGGGACTGTGAGCATAGACGAAGCATGGGATTCACTAGAGCTTGAACTGAACTTGATGGAGGATGAAAATGGCTCTGATTATCCTCCAATGCCTGAAATATAGTGCTCCATACCTGCAATGGAAGAGAAGGGGATGGAAGGAGAGGGAAATGGAAGGCTGGGGCTCATCTCCCAGTAGTCTGAGGCACAACACTCAAAAGTAATGCTCACATAAGCATTCAGAAATCAAATCATCAACCAAAATGAAGCAATGGGTTTGAATTTATCTTTTATAGAATTATGGATGATCTGCTTAGTAAGTTGAGGCCAATGGTGACCTGTGAAAGCAATTCAACCCCATGGGTGCCTAACCCTAGCCACAAAAGCACCCCCTTTGGGAAATTAGGCAAGTAGGACCATGTGGAATCATTTCCAAGTCCAAATCATCCTTCACAATTAGAAACTACACCCTTCCTTAGTCAAAAGCTACCTCTTTTGAGTTATGACAGCTTTTTGCTTTTTGTGGGTCATAAGGAAACTCTTTCTTTCCTTAAAAAAATTTCCTGCTTTTCTGAACTCCATAAGAGGAAACCGTGCCCTCCCCTTTGAAATACTTTCCTAATTTTACCTTTGTCTACTTTTTCTGCTTTTAGGAAACTTCCCTTTATTCTCGTGCTTTCTTTTGTCATGGGCTTTCTTATTTTTTTACCAAGGAAAGTTGACTAGCTTTCCCCAATGCACCCTCCTGACATGGCAGCCTTAAGTCCACATCATTATTGTTCATAATAAATAAAATTGCTGAAATGAAATTAAATACATGCCTTAGAACAATTATTAGTAAAAATTTATCCTAGGAGGAATCATTAATAACAACTTGAGCCCCTAGGAACTTAGCATGGTCAACACTTTTAATGGTCAATTTGAGGGGACATGACAACTTGGGGGAGAGCTCTGAAGTATTTTTAATCCTTCTTTTGTATCTAGATCTTCAATAACTCTTATATTGGAGAGCTATGAAATATTTTTAATCCTTTTTATGTATCCATATATTCAAACACTCTTCTATTGACTTCCCTTAGCATCCACCTTTGGATCTTGTTAACCCATCCATCTCTGTCCAAACCTACTGTGCATATTGGTAACTGTGTGATGATCAATAGTTTCAAAAGACGATCGATTGTGTTTTCGAAGAACTTTCCCAAGTTAATTCTAGAGTGGAGTTCATTCTTATAGACCTTATGTTTGAGTGGATATTTAATATTTCACAAGGACTTCCACCACCAGACCACTCATTTTTATTTCACGAACATTTCTTTATACCCTAATGTAGGATTGCAAATTCCATAAAAGGGTTCTTAGACAAAACCAGAGTATCATTTTCATCTATAATTCAGATATTGTTTTTCTTAAGTTGTTCAACATATACTCTCCAATGATCATCTTCCCTCTCTGTCAACCCTAATAGTTATTTAATTTTACAACCTTGCTTCCAAACTATTGTAGTATTTGAGTCAGAAACCTGTGCAAGTCTGTGTATTCCTTGAATATGCAAATTATATATCATCCCCATTATGTTAGGGCCCTACCCTAACCTCCTTACATTTTGTTACCAAGGAGTTAATAATTAATGTATGAATCCATCTTCTTTGAAAGATGCTAATTAGGTAGTTAGTTGGTAGTTAAGGTAAAAGGGTTATCTTTATTAAATAAGTACCACTAGGTATTTGGTACTCATTAGTGATGGCACCACAAGTAGTTAGGGTTTTTCTAGAGAGAAACTATTTATATAGCTAGTGTTGAATATTTTCTCAAAGGAATTTATCTCCTCGAAGAGGTCCATGAACATTGCTCTCTCTTTTCTAGACTATCAATGTAAGGGAGATATTTTGTAGGTTTCATATCACTGTCTCTCTAATTTATTGTTGCATCAGTGGCTTAAGAAACTAGTAAATAATTCTATACCACCACCAGGAGGGATATATATGAATTTCCTGCTACGAATGAATATTTTACAATGATAGTGTGTTGATTCTTTAATCATATCATTGTTTGGTTTGTAGTCCCGAAATAGTTGGTTTCTGGTCATAGTTCACATTTTGAGGACATTGTATGGGAAGAGATAGCTACCCATCTACAAATTGAGCATCAATATCCATATTCATAATATTGTATGCCTGAGTAATTTCTAGAATTGGCTGGCCTATGATCTGCAATTTAAGCAATCTGGGAGTTTAAATGCACCTAAGCATCTAAAGAGAAATATTTTTTCTGCGCCAATGACATTGTTATTACCTCTGTAGAATCCAACAGCCTTGTAAAGTCATCTAGTGCTAGCCATAGTAAAAATAAAGTTTCATCCACGTCCTATACACATTCAACAAAGAAAGTATTGAAGAGAAAGCGCTAGTTATTTCTGGAAACCTTAGACTTAGATTCTAAAGAAGCTTGTTATATTCGTCAAATTGAGTAGGAAATTTCTGCACCATTCAAGTATTTCAATAAATGGTTTGAAAATAAAAGCTCAACAAGCTATGATGAAATTGCAGATATGGGAAGCTACACTACCATTTTGATTGTTGCATGCTTGTTGGAATATAGTAGACTTCCATACTCAAGACTTAGTGCACCATATTTATGACAAGTTGAAGAACAACATAGATCAAATTAGAGGAGCAAAGTTCAATATTCCTACACATAGACTATATATTTGTTTTTCAAATTAACATATTTGTAGGACATGTTATAAACCTTTTTAGACTCACTATGGTGCATCATGGTCTCTATGCTTGTTTTGCAACATATGGGAATTGAGTAATTTATTGTATCAACCACTTGAGCTAGACCACTCGGGTTTTCTCTGTTAGATTATTACAAATATGAGGACATGTTTTTTCTATATTGAGTTTATCATTTTTTATTTATTTATTCCATTTCACCAACCTATTTCCCAATATTTTTAGTCTTCTACTTTTGTAGTATATTAGAATAGACTTGTCTTAAAATTACTATTAAAGTCTCAAATTCAAACAAGAAACCTCTTTTCCAAACAAGAAATATCTGAAAACTTCCATCAAATGCTGTCTTTAGCTGCTGGTACATTGCTTCAGGATTATTTGAAGGCTACTACAAGTCTGAGTTTCCACAATTTTGATACTACCATGAACTTCAAAACCCCCCAGATTTGCTAACAAGGTTTATTTTCAAACCTAGAGTTCCAAAACTTGCAAGAAGAGAGGATTTGTGTTTTTAATGACCTCATGACAGTTCATATTTGAATGTTTTTCACCTCCACAGGTTGTTGTTGAAGTTTTATGCCACATGCTATACAGAAATACACCCAAACCTTCCTCAAAAACCTCTTTTTCATCTGAATACTGGTTGATCTTTGACCCTTTTAGTCTAAAGTCTATAGGGGATATCTTTTATCACAGTCAAAAGGTCAACATAGGATTGATTGTGCTTATGTGACTGACACTAGGGCTGCAACTGATAGGACATCACCCTATTTTCTCTTTATTGTCACTTCTCCACCCACATGAATTCCCAAGTCTAAGACTAATTGATGTTTGGACTCGGGAGGCCGAGATATGCCTAGAAGTGCCCAAATTATGCCCATATTGAGAGATTAGGTTGTTTTAACCACATAACTTTCCCATAAATTCAAAATTGTTGCCGTTTGAGGGTTGATTAACTCTCAGAATAGACGAGAACGCTTGGATAGTGCCTACAATGTCTGGAAATCAAATTTGCTGTAGATAGTCAAGACAATTACCCTAAGATGAATTTTGGGATACAAGAAGGCTAAACAACAGTAAAATTATGCTTTTGGGCATAATTTCACCTAATATCAGTCATATGGATTCAAAGTCCCTTGTTGCAGTAATCATTCCAAATTCTAAAAAGAGTTTGATGATAGCATTCACTATGCCAATCCTATTGTCTTTGCATTTATGCGATGGTATAGGTCGGAATTGACGTGAAATAACCCCCATCACATAACCCACCAATCCACTAAATAATTGGCTAACCATACAACCTATTAACACAATATCCATTCTCTCATTAAAGCACTACCCCTAATGCATAACCCACTAATCCACTAAAACAATAATATATTACCACTATAACCATTAAAAATCTCATCCACTACCACACTGATGGCTAACACCCAAATTCACTAAAAATCTAACCATTGACCTAGTTATCCACAAATAATTAGCCCACTAAAATATTAAGTGACTAACTCAATAACCAAATAACATACTAATCATTGAATCAAATGACATATTAATCATTGAACCACTTACTCTCTAATTACTAAATTGATAACCTTCTAACCCATTAACCATTTGAAGACTAACACACTAACCTACTAACCAATAGATTGCCAACACACTAAGCCACTAAACCCTCTAATTTTATTTCAAATCTACTGACCTTTAACTCATTAACTAATAACCATTAATTACTATTTGTACCTTGTGAAAACACAGTTAAAAACTTCTTCTTCTTTAAATGGATTTTTTTTAAAATATTAGTAAGTTGACTCCAAGCATTAATGTGATGTGCTTGATTTTAAAGTGAGTTTTTGATGATTTTTGTATGTGACCCGATATGGTATAAATAGATAATAGTGTAGGGATTTGATCTACAAGACAAGGATGACATCCTTCATTTATGAATCCAAATCTAGTCCCTTCACCATATTTAGAGTTGCTAACTCTCGGAGGAAGCCATGATGGCCTAGACCCACAAGGACCAATGTCATGTGATTTACTTTAAATGGATGAAAGGCTTGTTTGTTACTACAAATTGATTCCATGTCGACAATATATTTCATATCAATGGTTAGGGAACCTATGAGATTGAGGTGGATCACTTTGATACTATTGTTAGTAGCATGGAATTGTGCACAATTGAATATCTTCAGCTATTACCAATTGGAGCCTATTCTATGTCAATATTGTTTGTATAATGGTGATGCATTTTAATCATTTAAAAAAAGTTTACATTCTATAGTAGACTAGTCATATATGTAAGCGATAAAGAATCTACAACTAGAATTGAACAAAAGAACAATGAGGAATTCTTGGAACTACTCCACATTAGAGGAAATTTGAGGTCTAAAATGGGCCTCCTAAGGAAAATAATTAAATAATAGTTAAAATAATAAAATAATATTTAATAATTTTGGAGTAAGAAAGAAAAAAAATTCTTTATTTTGTTTGTATTTTCAACATATCTATAGCAAGGATTTCTCCTTGCTACAGGGAAGGAATGGCTCCCTTCCATCTATAGGACGGAAGGGTAGGTTCTTGTGTGGAAATGCAGAAAAGAAAAGTGGGAATGAAACTAGACAGAAATAAAAGCAAAGATGGAGACCCCTCTACACACAAGGTTATGGGTTAAAGACCTCCGAGACCCTACATACAATAATGGAGACCTGCAAGAACATGTTAGGCCATAAAACTGCAAGCAAGGAAAACTAAAATAAACGAAACAAAACAAAAATTATACCTTCTTTTGGCGGAAATGGGCCACCATGCCCTATCTTGGAGAAGCACCTCTCTTGGCAATGGGGGAAGCTATGGCTCAAAGGGAAGATGGATGATAGGGAGTGTGGGTGGCTTGAGAGGCAAATGGTCTCAAGGCATCCACTCGGGTAGCATAACAGTATGCAAGGGAGGTGTGTTTGAGAGTGACCCCCACCCCTCCTTTAATAGATTTTTTGGGGACTTTTAGGGTTTTAAGCCCTTGGTCAGGGATTTAGCCCCTTTTTTGGGCTTTTAGCCCCTTCCACCCTAACTTTAGCTCCTTTTAGGGTTTTAGGCTCCTTTGAGGGGCTTTAGCCCCGTTTTGGAGGCTTTAGCCTCTAGGAGAGTTATTTAGGCTCCTTTTTGGGGTTTTTAAGCCCTTGTACTCATTTTTAAGCCTTTTTGAGGGTGTGGGGGTCTAATGGTGTGTTACGAGGGTCGTGAATGGGTGTCCTTGGGTGGTGTAGGCCATGTAGAGTTGAGTGAGGGGTTTTTTGGGTTAACAATATCTCCCTATGTTTTTACTCAAATTTTAAGCAGGAGGGCTCATTAGATGTAGAATTTAATTCTGCATCCAATGAGTACCCACAATGCATACTTTTTACAGACCCTACTACCCTAAGAACAAGAAATACATGAAAAAAACATGATGTTGACATCATCATCACATTGTTTTAGGTATTTCTTGTTTTTGGGGTAGTGGGGTATGTCAAAAGTATGTAGTGTGGGTACTCGTTGGATACAAAATTAAATTCTGCATCCAAAAATCCCTCCCGCTCAAAATTTGGGTAAAAACACATGGAAATATGTTGAAAATACGAACAAAAAAAGTAGTTTTTTTATGAACAATATGTCAAACCAACCATTATGGTTGACTCATTTTATTTAAATTCTATTGGTTCTTGAATTCCATCTCACAAGATTTTATTGTTGGCTCCTTTTCTTATGAGGCCCATTTTAGACCCCAAATTTCCTCTAATGCAAAATCCACCGAGGTGTTATTGGTCGAGGCCTAGCTTTGTAAGTTCAGGACCATCATAAGATTTTGGCACATTTCAGCCCATAATTATGCATAGTCATTCCAGATTCCACTAAGACAAACTCATGAAACCCTCGTTGACACTTGTTGGATTGATCCTTAAACAAGACCTAGAGCATAATTTCACATTAGGTTTGACCAATTAAAAGAACACATGGTGTTTCCCACATTATATATGGGTCAAATCCAATCACCAATATTGGACACAAAAGTTTCTTCACAACAAGTAAATTATCAGATATGATTTTAATTTTCTAAATTAGTTTATCTTATTACCATTGTTGTCCTACTTAAAATTGTTATTTTATTTCAGTTCTGTTTTAATTTATATTTGCATTAAAGTTCAATTTCCTTTATTTTTTGTTAAAAAACCCTAATTTTAACAAGTAGAGAAAATTATAGTGATGGTAATGGTAATGAATACAATGTTGATGGTGATGGTGATGAAGGAAAAATAGTGAGGGACAATGACAAAGTTGAGAGTGAATATGAGGATTGTATAAAATTTGAGATTGTGGGAGTGCATATTACCCAAAAGACAAAGAAGGATGCAAAGAAAATAAGGAATAGCAATACAAAGTGTGAGAAATAAGAAGGAAGAGAGAAAAAGCTAAGACATTCAAGAATCCCACATCAATCAAAACATTTTTGTAATTATGTTAGTAAATTTATGTTTGTAGGCTCAAAGGCAGTTTCATTCTTAAATTCGAAGTCTCCTAGAGATTTGCAATTGAAATATAACTATATGTTATTTGTTGCAAAGTTGTATCACAACAAGAAATTTCATTGAGTTATGACAAAATATTGATGGTGTAGACCCTTATAGAGCCCAATGACACTGCAGTGTATCTCTCAAGCGTCAGATATTTCCTAAAGTTACTCCAAGTCATCCAATGGGGTTATCCCTTGTAATATTTAACCACAACACTCTGACACATCAAGAAATTATTAGAACTAAAAAAAACTCTCTACCATGGTAATCCTAGCCATGGCCCTACTATATTAGTTGGGGAACACAACTTTTCAACACCATTAAACAATTTTGTTGGGACAGACTTACAAAACCCTAAACTACATTAGCTATGGAAATCCACACCCATGCTCGAGTGCACTACTTTACACTCAGATTGACCAATTAAAGGATTGCACACAGCATTATATACACCATTAATGGATCAAAACCAATCAACAACAGACACATGGAATCACATGTCAGTGCAGATAAGGCAATTGATGTCTGGTCTTCGACCATGTCAAAAGATGATTAATCTAAGCATTGTATGGGAAGAACCCAAGAGTCTCCGAACTGTATAACCAAGGAAATCCAATTATCCCAATCGAGTATCCTAGCCAAGACAAACCTAAAATCCCATCCCAACAGCCCAACCCAACCCCTATGCATTCCATGCTAGATAGGAGCCATTCAAATGTTCCATCACGGTAAGTTATTTCGAGGTATAGCTCTCGATGGAGGGGGTCGATTTCAAGGAGAGGAAAGACAATTTCTATTGGAGTTGGAAGTGGTTAAAAACCATTATCATTCTACAATTGTAAGACCATGAATAAATAAGAGATTTTGGATCTCACAATTAACCTACTTACATACCTAATACATTGCAGGCATCTATATTGAAGGCGCAGTAAATCTATTAGCATCCCGTGAAGACAAATTGCAGAGAACCCGTCGAGAGAAATTTCAGAGAACACCGTGAACACCTTCAACAGAAATCACATAACACCCATACTGAAGTTGTGAAGCCTTGTCGGAGATATCACATGTAGCGGCCAATACACAAATCGTATCGAGACAGAAAAATTGCAGAAGCTTCCAAACGTTGACATAAAAATATAACCTCCTCTATTTATATCATTGCCATTTTGCATGTCAACGCTTTGTGAAAAAAGACCCACACAGGTCGTGAACCATATAGTTTTCAAGTGTGTTTTCTAGTTATGATGAAATATGTTTTTGGTGACAAGTTTTCTTGATGGAAAAAAGTAAAAAAACCACACCCCCACGACACTATCAAGACTTAAGAATATGTAATGGCTCAAAATGGGCCTTCCAATGTCTTAAGAAACACTAATTAAATTCATTAAGTAAGGCATGCGAACTGTAAATAACGAATTATAGTGACATGTTCAAGTTGATGATATCCAAGGGATAACCACTAAATGTCTCAAGTTCCTTCATAATCCCACAAATTCCAACTAATGGAAAACCTATGATTTATCTTGGGTTACCTTTTCAAATATAATGGACATAGATTTTTTAGCTTCAATTAGTCAATAAGTAACATTCAACTTGAATAATTTGGGAGACTTTGTTAAAATAATGACCCTAACCTAAGAATTAACACCCAAAGGGGGGTGTGTCACTAATACTATTAAAGTGCATCTACTACAAAGGATTTTAAGTTCCACACGAAAAACATCTATGTTTCGAAAGAGAAACAATAGTGGATTATTCTTTGGATGCCTAACTCCACAATTCTAACCTAGACTATAAATTATTTTTGTTCTCTTTAGAGGATTTAATACTTCCAATTAAAAGATTGATTTTTTTAATAGTCTTGGTTTGGAAACATAAACCAAACATGTTTTATTTTAAGAAATGATTTTCATGTATGTGTCTACCAAAAAGTAACCCCAACCAATTGTTTGGAGATGAGGAAGAAAAACGTGAATGATAAACTAATTAAAGAAACATATGCTAACCCTTATGCATGCATACTAATAAACAAACCATCCAAAACATAAATTTTGAAGCGTTTAAACCATATATGGTGGAGAACCAAAGGAATTATATAGTATCCAAACGAAAGGGAAATCACAACTAACTGAATATCACATGAGGGATTGACTCTGGATGTGATCTCCAATCCTTATCTATGGAAGGATCCTTTGTTTCCTCCAATGGGCTCTCTATATTGAAGCAATAATCTAATATCACTTCCATTATATGTAGATGTCATTCTGAATAGAAATTTGGTTAGCATGCCAAACTATGGTAAGGGAAAGAAATGTGAGAGGAAGAAAGGGTACTCTCCCTCTTATAAAAATGTCAATAGCATATCCTTATAATAAAAAAATATTAAAGAATGTACGGAAGTGGATTGTATTTATAGGCCAATGTTGAGCTTGAAGGTGAACCAGTTCAAGTATGGGTTCCCATATGATTGAGTTGACCCTAAGGAGGCCAAGTAGCTTCCTATTTAATGAATAAAGGCAATTGGAATGGATTTGAACTCACCCACCAATATTCTAAACCAACACCTAGCATTAATAGGCTACATAATTGCTCAAATCATACCATTATAAGGAAACCATCGATTTATTCTATGAATACTAAGAATGGTAGCATTTGATGATGATGATGATGATGATGATGATGATGATGACGACGACGATGATGATGATGTTGATGATGACGATGACGATGATGACGTTGATGATTATGATGTTGATGTTGATGATGACAATGTTGATGATGATGATGATGATTGAGTCTAGAAACCCTCCCACACCGTCAATGCATGTGTCTAGTCTAACCATGCCAAATTTTAGACCAAGCCGACACAAATATAAAACTTTTCATCATTAGCCCCACGTAGCACATTAATTCATCATCAGGTATGGTTTTTGTTAATCAATTTGTTATTGACAGTCATGTTTGATGATGAAGATGATGATGAAGTTGATGACGATGAGGATGATGACGATGATGATGATGATGATAAGGATGATGAGGATGATGATGATGATGATGCTGATGATGATGTTGATGATGCTGATAATGACGTTGATGATGTTGATGAAGTTGACGATGATGTTGATGATGATGATGTTGATGATGTTGATGATGTTGATGATGACGTTGATGGTGATGATGATCACCATATTGATCTCATATGAAATGATGAAGATGATGATGATGATGATGATGATGATGTTGATGACGATGACGACGACGATGATGATGTTGATGATGATTTTGATGATGATGTTGATGATGTTGATGATGATGATGATTGAGTCTAGAAACCCTTCCACACCGTCAATGCATGTTTCTAGTCTAACCATGCTAAATTTCACACCAAGCCGACACATATATAAAAAAATTCATCGTTGGCCCCATGTAGCACATTAATTCATCGTCAGGTGTGGTTTTTGTTAATGTATTTGTTATTGACAATCATGTTTGACGATGAAGATGACGATGAGTTGACGATGATGATGATGATGATGATGATGACGATGATGATGATAATGACTGTTAGCCCTCAGAATGTACCCAGGTTGTAAAAGGTACACCCCGAGGTAACAAAAAAACCACTTTAGGAGAGATATTGGTATTCTCTTCCAGAGAGGGATCTCTCAATTTGAACTTTACAACTTTGCAAGACTAAATGGTAACAATATTTAAAGGTTTATTTATTCGGTTGAAACAATCACATATCCATTGGGCAACGGAGTCATATACATATAAAAAGATCCCCAAAATGCATACACAGGATTTTTCAAAGGCAAGATAATCACATAATTGCAGTCATTTCATTTGTCAAGGTGAAATAGAAGAGACGAGGGAACAACCCATCAATACAGAGCGTTTAAGACGAATTCCATATCAACTTTAGTAGAATAAAAATCATATAATACCCGAAACTATGAATAGAGCATAAGTATATGAATTCTAATCATCAAACACTGTGTTCCAGATACGAAAGAAAAACAGAACGGAGTGTTACACAGGAAAAATTACAATCACACAGAGAAAGAGAGCACGGACTGCAACGCCAATGATACATGAATCTCTGAAAAAGAACTCTCATGCATTCATTTTGGTATTCAAAAATAAGACAGATATGTTCTCCACAAATCACTTCATTCGATGGGTTCCAACCCCCATCTCATAAAAAGATACAAATATATAGATTAAACAATAAGTCTGCCTCCAGCAGATCAATAACAGAATGGTCGGCGTAAATTAGAGTTTGTAACTGAATTTCCTACACCACTAGGAAGTTGTTACAACTCCATTCCTAACAAAACACTAAGTACAAATCAGCTAGATAACAAACTTTGCACCATCAGCTCCGAATCTTTGCCCCAACAGCTCCACATCTTTTGCCCAATCAGCTCCGAATCTTTGCCCCAACAGCTCCACGTCTTTTTCCCATCAGCTCTTCAGCATCTGACACCTATTATTAGGGGGGAGGAATATACCTTGTTCTCCCAAATCGCTCTACAGCTTTCCATTGCTCCGAACTTGGGGTGTCACTTTCCATCATCTCCCGAATAGCTACCTCAAGCTCCATATATGCTTCGTAAGATTTCTTGGGCAATTTGGCTCTGATAACGATGAACTTCTGCAGGATTTCAAAATATTCTGCTAACATGTCTATGATGGTTTGTCCTGTCAGGCTCTTCTCCAAGCTATTAAATTTCACGTGGTCCATGCGAGCCCGGACAAGCAGGTGGTGATAATGTTCAGGTGGGAGTATCTTGCCTGCTTCGTCCCAGAAGCACGGTAATCCCTCTTCGAACAGCCCTTTGAACTCCTGTCTGAACTTATTTACCTGCGCACGCAATTCTTCTGACTTATCCAGGACAATATTCATCAAATGGTGTTTGTTGATAATCTTCTTCGCCGATAGCACTATTGAGATTTGGTCCTTTATGCCCATGTCGTGCATCTTTTGGTGTGTTAGGGAATTCAGAAAATTTAATGAATTTTGAGTTGTAGTGAGGGGCCTTCTTGCCATGTGTTCATTTACCAGTTGCAGTCTTTGTTGGGCCAACTCTGTCACTGTACACAAATCATCAATAAAACTCAAGTAATGCCAGAATTTGGTGATTTCTATGGTCAGGCTATCCCAGATAATATGTTTCGCCCCTTGAAGAGGGCCTTTCCCGATGCATTTTTCCTTCAATTCATCAATCTTTTTTTGTAATTGGTGCTTCTCCTGCAAGATCTGTTTTTTGTTTTCATTTACCTTAGTTAATTCGGCCTTCATCTTTTCATTCTCAGTTGTCAACTCCTTAATTGCTTCCTCCTTCAGACTCACTTGGGACATAGATACCAACAGGTCATCTGCAGATAAATCAGCTAGTGGCTTCTGGATGTCTACAATAGATAAGTCATCACCGGCAGGGGTCTGGCTCATTAGCTCATCCATTATCTCCTTTTCTTCAGTCTGATCTTTCTTCAACACGGACATTTGGGATAGCAGCTCCTCCCTTTCGGATTCCCACCTATTCTTTTCCTCTTGGAGCTCTCCATCTCTTCCCTTGTATTCCATCATCTCCTGATGGATTCTATCCTTCTCCTCCTGGAGGGCTAGCAATTCAGCTGATTGGACATGTTCTGAGCCTGGCATCTTCAACCTCTTTTTCAAAACCTGGAGCGCGTTATCTTTCTCTTCTAGCAGCTTTTTGACAGCCTGGGTATTATCTAAGATAGCAAGGTCTGCTTGTAGTTTTCTGACCTGAATAACATTTGCCTTGTTTTCCACTTTCTCATGCTTTAGCCGGAATTCCAATTTGTCTACCAACACCTGTAATTTGTTTATCCTCACCATGGCCTGTAATAAATCTAAGTAGAGGATGTCGCTTGTCTGTTTATGCAGCTAAATTTTGTCAGGGGTGCTGATTTTGTCCAACCTGACTTCTATTTCAGACATCCTTTTATCATTCACTATGGCCATCTTAAAAGTGTTTTTCTCAGCATCTCTAGCCGAAACTAGAGACGTTTTGGAATTGCACAAGCTTCTTACCCTCGGTAGCAGAATTCTCGTTTCCTCCAGGGACTGCTTTCTTTTTTCCATGTAGCTGCTCTTGAGCTGCTCTTTAGACTTAAACAAGGGACTGGAGTCTGGGCTGTCTACATCACCTTCTAAACTTTTAAAAGAAACTTGGTTTATCTGTACTGCCTTCCTGGGGAATAGGGAAACTTTTTTGAACACACCTAAAACCTCATCATCTACAGTCTCGTTGCCCTCGAGCAGCTTTGCCTTCTTATGGGAAGCCTCGTCATCTACTTCCATACTGTCAACATCGGAAAAAATCCTCTTGACTGCACTGCTAACACCTTCAGAGATTTGGATTGCTGTACTAGGTGCAGGATGTGTCTCCTCATCGGACTTGGTCTCATCAGTAAACTGCAGTAAATTAGCCATCTCAGCTAACCCCTCAACAGCTTGATGCTCAAAGGGTTTATTTCTGTTAGCTTGTTTTCTCAATGAAATTACTTGGTGGGGGTCGTAATTCATACTTGACTCTTTAATGAACTCCATATTTTCCAACAACTTTTCTATAAAAACCAAGGCACCCTTGCTTTTAAAAATGAAGGTGCCAACCTTAACAGGAAATTTGATGTTCGAAGATTTCTTGAAGGCACAAAAATGTTCCTCTTCGGACAACAATCTATGTCGCATGAACTCCAATGCGAATATTCTAGGGGTCAAAAAGGAAGGTAGCCTATAAGGCTGACCTGTGAAGCCATATATTCTCAACACGGTATGATTTCTGTATAAAAACCAATCTCCAACCCGCTCTTCTGGTGAAGACTGCATCAAGCTTCTCATTTCATCTAGGACCCGGGGTAATTCTTCATCGAACAACATTTTGTATATCTCAGACATGATCGAATTGGCAAATTTGATCATGCTGATTTGATTAGGCAAATCAGGGGAACATAGGGTATTCAGGAACTTCAACTCTGAGACATTAGAACACAGAAGCATATTAAACAAATAAGTCTGGAACCTGAAAAACCAGACCTTGGGGAACTCGCTTAGCTGGAGGTGAATTGACTCAGCCAGGTATTCGTCTAAACTAAACAACGGGGTTGACTGGGACTCAGAAATGGAGGAATTCATTCTCAACAAAAATATGAGAACGACCTCACCCACATGACAATCCTCATCTAGACCTAGTACTTGACATACCGAAGAAATGACCAATTGAACTTCACTCTTGAACATATGCACAGGGTAGGGTATGGATACACCATCTACAGACTGACCATCTTTTAACAAGCTCGACAAGAACTTGCAGCGGGTTTCAACTTCAAACTTCTTATACAACTCGACCAGAATTGACTCATTTATAACTTCACGGTTGTCTGGGTAATTTTCCGGCAAACTAAGGACTTCTTGAATGACCACAGTGTCGACTCTACATAATACTTTGGACGCAGACCGACTGACAATAACTCTTTGAGACGGGGAATAATTTAAGGCACACCATTCTGCGAATTCTGGAAAGTGGAGGGTTTGCTCAATGGCGAAATAGTACAGGAAAGACCTGCACACATTCAGCACATCGTTCCCCTGCAAGTGGTGATACCACAACCTTTCTTTACTGTCAGACACGCTTCCCACAGAGAGGAAGGGGTCGCAGACATTCCTATCTATATCAACTAGGAACTCTTCCTTATCGTCTACAACTTGACCCGACACCTGAACCTCTTTTCTCTGGTCCATTACTGAATTTCACACTGGTAACTTGTAGGATGAATTTACAGAATTACTGGGCTTCGGTGTTATCTGGTTTACTGTGGCGGCGCGTGCTCGAAGCGTGTCTGCACTTGCTGAATAGGAGCCGAAAACTGACAGATGGAAGCTTCCAGACAGGCCGGTCCTTTTCACTGGTCCCGAGCGAATAAAATAACAATGATAGAGGTCAACCCTTCACTTTTATAAGCCTTTTTATTCCAAGAGCCTATCATCATTCACCATGTGGAAGATCATTTATTCTCCGCAACTACCACTTACTATCCACCGCGCATCTTTCTTCTCCGGATCCATTACCCACCGTTGATCTGATCCTTCGCAAACTCCTGGCCCTCGGATCGCACGCCACGTATCCTTTACCGTCGAGCGCCGTGGTGATAAACACCGTGCAAGTCTCCATCCCGGAATGGCTCATGACCATAGATGTAACGTGCCTTCATCCTCCACCGTTGGATCAAATGCCCCGTCCCACATTCCACTGAGCCTTCCAACTTTAACCATCGTGCAACTTTGAGTCCCGGACTCACCCTCATCCATCGATCTGATACCTCTTTACAGGCGGGCCGTTGGATCATGTGGTACCCACCGAATTCCGCTGGGCTCCTTCGCTTTAACCGTCGAGCAAGTTTGATCAGCGGAATTGCTCCTAACCGTCGATGCGATATGTCTTTAATTGCGCACCGTCGGATCATCATCGACGTACCCAATTACACCAGGCAATTCGGGGCTATCCGTCATGCAAGTTCGACATCCAGAATCCGTAATAGCTGTCGATCCACTTCATTGCTAATCCTCGGCCGTCCGATCATCCGACACATACCCATTCTGCTGGACGCCTTGGGGCTTATCCCTCGTGCGATTTCACTCCGCGGACTCCATAATGGCCGTCGATCTATTCTGCCTCTGATCTTCGGCCGTCGGATTGACCACCACATACCCATTCCGCTGGACGCCTTGGGGCTTATCCCTCGTGCGATTTCACTCCGCAGACTGCGTAATAGCCGTCGATCTATTCCGCCTCTGATCCTCGGCCGTCGGATCGAGTGCATTATTCATGATTCCGCCAGCTTCCCTTCCCTTAACTGGCATGTGCTTCCACAGGGCGGATCTATTGTGCACCGTGGATCTGTTTGGGACCACTTCACAACCTTTGATCTGTGCCACGGGCTAAAGGGTCGAACTTCTCTTATCCCCCTCGCATGTTTTGAAGGGCGGAGGGATCATTAGCCACTGATTTTCTTCTTCCCATCCTCGCGGCCTAGGATCTTTGGCAATCTGATCGACATTTAGACCTTCATCATACTCATATACTATATCCTTTGACCAAAGTGCTCGAAAAACATTATTTTTTCTCCACCATGGTTTCATTCTCCTTAGTCAAATAGAGGTGTTAACAGCTGGCTCCATCTGGGGATTATATCCTCCCTGCGAGGTATCAAAGAACTCGTAGACCAGGTGCTTGCTTTCTGACTTTGCATACTAATTCCCAAAAAACCCATTTTTGTTTTTCGTACATATATTATTTTTATGTATTTTTGAGGAAAAAGGGGGGTACACCCTCTGAATTTTTTGGGGCTTTCACTGCAAGCTCCAAACATCTTCGGTTTACCATTCTTATTGGCTTGTAAAATAAAATATGTACAGTCTATGATACAGGTTTTACCTTCCTCCCTTAGGATAGGTAATGCTTCAGATACCTCCCATTGACAGGGTTCCTCTCAAGAGGAACCCCATTTGTATATTCCAGCAAAAATGCATTCTGCCCTCTGTACCCAGCAACAACATAAGGTCCAACCCACATAGGGTCAAATTTTCCATGCTTTTCTTCATTAGGGGCATCCCACTTCAGAACTAGGTCATCGATCTGAAACTGCTCTTCTTTGACTCTTCTGTCAAAAGTACTTTTCATTTTCTCTTGATGTGACTGTACTTTATTATAGGCCTTGTACCGTCGTTCGTCTAGCTCAATGATCTAATTTATCCTCTGCTGTATGTGGTTTGGTTCTTCTTGCTGATCTTGGAAATATCTCATCACTGGGACCCCTAATGATGCCGGAAAGATTACTTCAGTTCCATATACCAGTTGGAAAGGGGACATGCCAATTGCCCTTTTAGTGCTAATCCTGTCAGCCCATAGAGCATACTTGAGTTTGGTGTGCCAGGATCTCTTGTTCTCCTCCAACAGCTTTTTGATAATCCTTACTAGACTTTTGTTTGAGGATTCGGCCAACCCATTCCCTTGAGGATAATAGGCTGTCGAATGGTTGAGACTTATATGGTACTTATGACAAAAATTTATCATTTTCCTGGACTTGAAAGCAGTGGCATTGTCTGTTACTATTATTTTTGGACATCCAAATCGAGCCAGTATATTCTCTTCAAGAAACTCCATGATCACATTTTCAGTGGCCCTCCTGGTAGGAATTGCTTCTATCCATTTGGTAAAATAATCTGTAGCTGTCAAAATCCACCTATGCTGACCTGATGAATTGGGGTTTATTTCTCCAATAAAATCCAAGCCCCATTGCTGGAAAGGTGATTCTATTTTTATCGGATTTAGAGGGAGAGGTAATACTTTTCTCTTACCGTCGAAAATTTGGCATTGATGACATTTGCTGGTTTCTTTATATACATCTGAGAACAACGTAGGCCAATAATAACCAGCTCTTAGGATTTTGTTGGCTGTCACTTTCCAGGAATGATGTCCCCCACAGTTTCCCCTGTGAAATTCTCTTGTAATTTGCTGGGCCTCATCCTCCAAGAGACAGTTTAGCAGAACCCCCCCAGGGTCTTTCCAATAGAGGTATTTATTTATGATACAAAATTTCGCAGATTTCAACTTCACAGATCTAGCTCTTGACTTACTTAATCCATCTGGTGCTTGCAGATTTCGGAGGACAAATACAATATCAGAATACCATGGAGAAGTTACAAAATCAACCATCACTTCTATATCCGCATCCAACTGATCGGGGTGATGAGATAAGAGATTTATTTGCAGAGATTCACAATTTGAGTTTGTCATCATCTTTGCCAATCCTTGTCCTTTGATCAACTTCGTGGGCTTTATCTCTAGGTCATATTCCAATAAGGTAGCTATCCATTTCGCTCTCCTGCCTTCTGGATCTGGTTGAGTCAAAATTGCTTTCACAGCCGCGGTTGGGATATGTGCAATTACATGCGAATGCAGAACATACACTCTGAAATCTTTTAATGCTTTAACTAAAGCATAGGCTTGCTTTTCCATGATGTCATATTTCAATTCTCCATCCCGAAGTATCTTACTGAAGAAAGCTATTGGTTGTTCCTGGTTTTCGTCATTCTTCTGCAATAGTACTGCTGCTATAGTATGCTCCGAAGCATAGGAGAATATTGAAAATTCCTTGGAAAAATTTGGACTTACCAAAACAGGGGCTTCTAAGATTTCTTTCTTGATTCCCCAAAATGACTCCTTGGCTTCTGCACTCCACTTTATTTCATGACCCTTTTTCAACATATTAGTAATATTCATCAAAATCTCAGCAAAGCTTGGTACAAATCTCCTTAAGAAATTTACTTGTCCCAAAAAAGAATGTACCTCCTTTTTGCTTCTGGGCTCTCCCACTTTCAGGATTGCACTTACTCTCTCAGGATCAATATTTATGCCATCTTTGGATATTATATGGCCTAGCAGCTTTCCTTCCTCTAATGCAAAATTAGATTTCTTCGGATTCAGAGATATACCATATTTCCTACATTTCATGAAAACCTTCTCAAGATGATGCAGATGTTCTCTGTCAGACTTAGAGTAGACTGTGATATCATCCATGTAGATCACCACAAAAACTCCAATTTCCCCCGCAAAAGCGATGTCCATAGCTCGCTGGAAAGTGGCTCCCGCATTCATTAAACCAAAAGGAATCTTTGCATACATGAAAGTGCCCCACGGTGTGGTAAAGGAAGTCTTCTCCTGATCTTCTGGTAACTCTTTGATCTAGTTATACCCGAAGAATCCATCCAGCATCGAAATCCTTTCAACTCCCACCACTTGCTGCAGCATGTGATCCATCTTGGGGAGGGGATAGTTATCTTTCATGGAGACTTTATTCAAATTGTGAAAATCTATGCATAGCCTTATCTCTCCACTCTTCTTTCTGACAGGGACCAAATTGGCAACCCACTTAGAAAATCAAAGCATTACAATTATCTTGGCCTCAAATAACTTCTTTATTTCCTTCTCAATGATAGGGAGCAATTTAGGGTTGATCCTCCTGAGCTTCTGTTTAAAAGGCCTCTCTCCAGGCTTTATAGGAATAGTGTGCTGTATGATAGATGTATCATATTCTTTGAGGTCTTCATAACTCCAGGAAAACACATCTGCGTACCTTTTCATCAACTCCACATACTCCCTTTTCTCCCTTTCAGGCAGTTTCTTGGATAGTTTTATGATTTTAGGATTTTCCTCAGTGCCAATATTTTTATCTTCAACTGCATCACCAACCGGTTTCACTTTGGGGTTCTTGGCAACATCATTCTGATCAAAGAGTCTTTCTAGAGGGATCATGCCTCTTGGTATGAAATTGTTTTTGAGCTGGATGATATCTTTACCTCCCAAGGTTTTCCTCAACTTCTTAGCGTCTTCTTCTGATTCAACTTCTTCGTCCTCTTCGGGGGTCCTATCATTACCATTTTCATTTTCAACCTGAGTATTCACAAACTCTCCTGACAACTCTAGAAATCTTCGGATCTGCATATCATCTTCGAACACCTGCCAGTATTTATAATTGTCAGGGATAGAAGGTCTGTTCAAAATCTCCACCTGGTATTCCTTTTGACTGGTCATTTGGGTCTCAAATTTTCCAGCGGATACTGCTAAGGAATCAGCCACCATATTATCAACCCTGGGAACCACCTGAATTGTATGCTCTGTAAAGAAGATGCCAAGCATATCCCACACTTCATTTCTGTAAGCCCTCATTTGAGGATGCTTGGTTTGATAACTCTCATTTACCTGGTTTATCACCAAATCGGAGTCTCCCAAGATCTTGACCCTCTGAGCCCCCAGATCTTTCAAAGCATGTAGCCCTAATAACAGGGCCTCATACTCTGCTACATTATTAGTGCATTCAAACAGCAATTTGTATGACAAAGCTTTGAAATCATGAATATGAGAAATGATGTAGACACCAGCCCCAGCACCAACCTTCGCAACAGATCCATCAAAATACATGATCCATTGGCCTTCTTTTTTCTGTTTTGCTTCCAGGGCTTGCTATTCCAAATCTTCTTTTTCTTTATTCTCCTCGGACTTCCCCTATTCTTCAGATTTCTTTTGCAATGCAGCTTACAAATCATGTGGGGCAGCCTCATTAAAGAAAATGGAAGATCCCAAATCAGTGTCAACAGCATATATATGATGAACTTCGGGCTTATCTTGACTGCTAACCACATAAGGAGTTCTCTTTTCGCTATACAACCTTTTGCTCCCATCTGGGATTGGAATAGTAGCATATGACATGTCCATCTGCAATCTACCTTTCAGCTTGGAAGTCCAATATCTTGACAGCAATACCCCAAATTTGGGTGGGATGTCTGCCACTACTACATCCATGACTATGGTCTTAGAAGGCAGTTTGTTCAGGGTTACCACCATGTCCTTAATTAGTCCCAGGCATTTCACCTTCTTGGAATCAAAAGAGTACAGATCTTTATAGGGCCTTGTTACCTCCAATCCTAAACTTTCTACCACTCCTTTGGGCATTAGATTATGTGATGCCCTAGAATCCAACATGGCATTGTGGACCACTTTGTCAAGCACCTTTAGACTCAAGTAGAAAGGAGGCACCTCTTCATCCTCTAAATTTTCAGCTTTTGATCCAAATGAGATAGCAGGATTATCATCATTCAAATTTAAAATGTCAGACTGCCCTTCACCTTGGTCTTTGACCATTTTCGAAATAGTATCTCTGTATTCAGTGTTTCTCAATAACTCATTAAAGGGAACAGAGATCTTCAGTTTAGACAGCTCATTTTGCAAGTTAAAACCAACACTAGTCTTTTCCACCTCAACCGAAGTCGCCTTCTTTATTACTTTATCCTTTTGTCCATCATTGTCAACCTCTCTACTCACAAAGGGTTCTTTCGGTACTTCCTTCCCCTTTTCTCCATTCAAAGAACTAGAGGAAGGCTGATTTGGGTTTGCCTTCCCTTTATTTATAGGGACATCTCTATTTCTCAGTCTCATTTTCCTCTGGACATCATCCATCCAATGCAAATAACCTCTTTGATACAGTTCATTGTCAAACTCTTCATTTACATCCTGCTGCGCAAACATATTATGCTCCTCTTTAGTAAGATATATTTCAGAATCCTTCTCTCCAAACAGATGAATCTCATTCTCAGGGGGATCTTCCTCCTCACCAACATAATTTTCAGGAAAAGGTGGGCGGATGGGTAGTTCTTCTTGGTTTCTTGGATTCCTTTGGTCTCTCTGTCTATTTTGAGGGGGAACAGGGGGATTTGGTCTTCTGAAGTTTGGATTCCTGATCTGGGAATCCGTAAACATGGCAGCAAGAGTTGCCGATTTTCTCTCCCGCAAGGAGAATGCAAAATCATTATCAAAAGCTCCAGCATAATGCAGTTTGGCAGCTGCGGGAGAAGGCTTTATATCTTCCGGGATAGAATTATAAGCCCTCATGAACCTACTCGAGAATTCATGGACAGACTCAAAACCCCCTTTCTTAATACCGTTATACTGAGATAGAAGCTACAGGGGATTCAGTTTATCATCCCATCTATCCAAAAATGCGTTCTGAAAAGCCTGAAAATTCACAATAGACCCAGGTGGAAGGTCCAAAAAACCACTTTTTTGCCTCCCCAGACAAACTTTGGGCAAACAACCGCATTTTAACATCAGGATAGTCTACTTCCTCCAAGTCAATGAAGTCTTCAAACTTGGCAACATGTTGTTTTGCGGTTATATCCCCTTCCCCATCAAACAAAGATATTATCTGAGAATAATTTTGGGGGAGGTCGTGCAACGCAGCAGGGAGACGCAAAGGGGCAAATCTAGCAGCCATTGATTTGGGTGGGTTCACAGGGACTGCAGTACTTTGAGAATGCTCGGAGGTGGTTGTTTCAGCTTTGGAGGTTTGTCGCAAGTCTTCCCAGAGGGAATCTAACAAGTAGGACTCTAACTCACTAGGATTGGGCTTAATATTTTTGAGGTCAGATTCAGACTCGGCTCTCAACCTACAAGGATTGGACTCAGCCTTTTTTAGGTCGGGTTCATATTTAGTTCTCAATGGAGTCTGCGCAGTATTGATTTCCCATTCGGGATTAATATGAGACTGTGGTGGTGATGATGGGCCGAACAAAGGAAAATCTACCTTCTCTTTATTCCTTCTTTTAAACAATTTTTCTGGATTCTCAAAACTTTTCAAAATTTCGGTATCAGAGTTACCTTGTGTGTGTCTTCTGGAAGCCAGAATGCTGTTCTTGAAATCTGAAGCAATTTCACAGTGAAGTCGCCAGGGCAAACACACAACCTTCTTTTCTTTTCGAAATTCCTGTTTGCCCACAGGAATCTCTCTCGGTCTTTGTCATTCTCCCAGGGAAGATATGCACTTTCGTCCTCGGAAACGGTGCCAGTTTGTTAGCACTTAGAATGTACCCAGGTTGTAAAAGGTACACCCCGAGGTAACAACAAAACCACTTTAGGAGAGATATTGGTATTCTCTTCCAGAGAGGGATCTCTCAATTTGAACTTTACAACTTTGCAAGACTAAATGGTAACAATATTTAAAGGTTTATTTATTCGGTTGAAACAATCACATATCCATTGGGCAACGGAGTCATATACATATAAAAATATCCCCAAAATGCATACACAGGATTTTTCAAAGGCAAGATAATCACATAATTGCAGTCATTTCATTTGTCAAGGTGAAATAGAAGAGACGAGGGAACAACCCATCAATATAGAGCGTCTAAGACGAATTCCATATCAACTTTAGTAGAATAAAAATCATATAATACCCGAAACGATGAATAGAGCATAAGTATATGAATTCTAATCATCAAACACTGTGTTCCAGATACAAAAGAAAAATAGAACGGAGTGTTACACAGGAAAAATTACAATCACACAGAGAAAGAGAGCACGGACTGCAACGTCAATGATACATGAATCTCTGAAAAAGAACTCTCATGCATTCATTTTGGTATTCAAAAATAAGACAGATATGTTCTCCACAAATCACTTCATTCAATGGGTTCCAACCCCCATCTCATAAAAAGATACAAATATATAGATTAAACAATAAGTCTGCCTCCAGCAGATCAATAACAGAATGGTCGGCGTAAATTAGAGTTTGTAACTGAATTTCCTACACCACTAGGAAGTTGTTACAACTCCATTCCTAACAGACCACTAAGTACAAATCAGCTAGATAACAAACTTTGCACCATCAGCTCCGAATCTTTGCCCCAACAGCTCCACGTCTTTTGCCCAATCAGCTCCGAATCTTTGCCCCAATAGCTCCACGTCTTTTTCCCATCAGCTCTTCAGCATCTGACACCTGTTCTTAGGGGGGAGGAATATACCTTGTTCCCCCAAATCGCTCTATAGCTTTCCATTGCTCCGAACTTGGGGTGTCACTTTCCATCATCTCCCGAATAGCTACCTCGAGCTCCATATATGCTTCGTAAGATTTCTTGGGCAATCTGGCTCTGATAACGACGAACTTCTGCAGGATTTCAAAATCTTCTGCTAACATGTCTATGATGGTTTGTCCTGTCAGGCTCTTCTCCAAGCTGTTAAATTTCACGTGGTCCATGTGAGCCCGGACAAGCAGGTGGTGATAATGTTCAAGCGGGAGTATCTTGCCTTCTTCATCCCAGAAGCACGGTAATCCCTCTTCGAACAGCCCTTTGAACTCCTGTCTGAACTTATTTACCTGCGCACGCAATTCTTCTGACTTATCCAGGATAATCTTCATCAAATGGTGTTTGTTGATAATCTTCTTCGCCGATAGCACTATTGAGATTCGGTCCTTTATGCCCATGTCGTGCAGCTTTTGGTGTGTTAGGGAATTCAGAAAATTTAATGAATTTTGAGCTGTAGTGAGGGGCCTTCTTGCCATGTGTTCATTTACCAGTTGCAGTCTTTGTTGGGCCAACTCTATCACTGTACACAAATCATCAATAAAACTCAAGTAATGCTAGAATTTGGTGATTTCTATGGTCAGGCTATCCTAGATAATATGTTTCGCCCCATGAAGAGGGCCTTTCCCGATGCATTTTTCCTTCAATTCATCAATCTTTTTCTGTAATTGGTGCTTCTCCTGCAAGATCTGTTTTTTGTTTTCATTTACCTTAGTTAATTCGGCCTTCATCTTTTCATTCTCAGTTGTCAACTCCTTAATTGCTTCCTCCTTCAGACTCACTTGGGACATAGATACCAACAGGTCATCTGCAGATAAATCGGCTAGTGGCTTCTGGATGTCTACAATAGATAAGTCATCACTAGCAGGGGTCTGGCTCATTAGCTCATCCATTATCTCCTTTTCTTCAGTCTGATCTTTCTTCAACACAGAGATTTGGGATAGCAACTCCTCCCTTTCGGCTTCCCACCTATTCTTTTCCTCTTGGAGCTCTCTAGCTCTTCCCTTGTATTCCATCATCTCCTGATGGATTCTATCCTTCTCCTCCTGGAGGGCTAGCAATTCAGCTGATTGGACATGTTCTAAGCCTGGCATCTTCAACCTCTTTTTCAAAACCTGGAGCGCGTTATCTTTCTCTTCTAGCAGCTTTTTGACAGCCTGGGTATTGTCTGAGCTAGCAAGGTCTGCTTGTAGTTTTCTGACCTGAATAACATTTGCCTTGTTTTCCACTTTCTCATGCTTTAACTGGACTTCCAATTTGTCTACCAACACCTGTAATTTGTTTATCCTCACCATGGCCTGTAATAAATCTGAGTAGAGGATGTCGCTTGTCTATTTATGCAGCTGAATTTTGTCAGGGGTGCTGATTTTGTCCAACCTGACTTCTATTTCAGACATCCTTTTATCATTCACTATGGCCATCTTAAAAGTGTTTTTCTCAGCATCTCTAGCCGAAACTAGAGACGTTTTGGAATTGCACAAGCTTCTTACCCTCGGTAGCAGACTTCTTGTTTCCTCCAGGGACTGCTTTCTTTTTTCCATGTAGCTACTCTTGAGCTGCTCTTTAGACTTAAACAAGGGACTGGAGTCTGGGCTGTCTACATCACCTTCTGAACTTTTAAAAGAAACTTGGTTTATCTGTACTGCCTTCCTGGGGACTAGGGCAACTTTTTTGAACACACCTAAAACCTCATCATCTACGGTCTCGCTACCCTCGAGCAGCTTTGCCTTCTTATGGGAAGCCTCGTCATCTACTTCCATACTGTCAGCATCGGACAAACTCCTCTTGACCGCACCACTGACACCTTCGGAGATTTGGATTGCTGTACCAGGTGCAGGATGTGTCTCCTCATTAGACTTGGTCTCATCAGTAAACTGCAGTAAATTAGCCATCTCAGCTAACCCCTCAACAGCTTGATGCTCAAAGGGTTTATTTCTGTTAGCTTGTTTTCTCAATGAAATTACTTGGTGGGGGTCATAATTCACACTTGACTCTTTAATGAACTCCATATTTTCCAACAACTTTTCTATAAAAACCAAGGCACCCTTGCTTTTAAAAATGAAGGTGCCAACCTTAACTGGAAATTTGATGTTCGAAGATTTCTTGAAGGCACAAAAATGTTCCTCTTCGGACAACAATCTCGGTCGCATGAACTCCAATGCGAATATTCTAGGGGTCAAAAAGGAAGGTAGCCTATAAGGCTGACCTGTGAAGCCATATATTCTCAACACGGTATGATCTCTATATAAAAACCAATCTCCAACCCGCTCTTTTGGCGAAGACTGCATCAAGCTTCTCATTTCATCTAGGACCCGGGGTAATTCTTCATCGAACAGCATTTTGTATATCTCAGACATGATCGAATTGGAAAATTCGATCATGCTGATTTGATTAGGCAAATCAAGGGAACATAGGGTATTCAGGAACTTCAACTCTGAGACATTAGAACACAGAAGCATATTAAACAAATAAGTCTGGAACCTGAAAAACCGGACCTTGGGGAACTCGCTTAGCTGGAGGTGAATTGACTGAGCCAGGTATTCGTCTAAACTAAAAACCGGGGTTGACTGGGACTCAGAAACGGAGGAATTCATTCTCAACAAAAATCTGAGAACGACCTCGCCCACATGACAATCCTCATCTAGACTTATTACTTGACATACCAAAGAAATGACCAATTGAACTTCACTCTTGAACATATGCACAGGGTAGGGTATGGATACACCATCTACAGACTGACCATCTTTTAACAAGCTCGACAAGAACTTGCAGCGGGTTTCAGCTTCGGACTTCTTATACAACTCGACCAGAATTGACTCATTTATAACTTCACGGCTGTCTGGGTAATTTTCCGGCAAACTAAGGACTTCTCGAATGACCACAGCGTCGACTCTACATAATACTTTGGACGCAGACCGACTGACAATAACTCTTTGAGACGGAGAATAATTTAAGGCACACCATTCTGCGAATTATGGAAAGTGGAGGGTTTTCTCAATGGCGAAATAGTACAGGAAATACCTGCACACATTCAGCACATCGTTCCCCTGTGAGTGGTGATACCACAACCTTTCTTTACTGTCAGACACGCTTCCCACAGAGAGGAAGGGGTCGCAGACATTCCTATCTCTATCAACTAGGAACTCTTCCTTATCGTCTACAACTTGACCCGACACCTGAACCTCTTTTCTCTGGTCCATTACTGAATTTCACACTGGTAACTTGTAGGAGGAATTTACAGAATTACTGGGCTTCGGTGTTTCCTGGTTTACTGTGGCGGCGCGTGCTCGAAGCGTGTCTGCACTTGCTGAATAGGAGCCGAAAACTGACAGATGGAAGCTTCCAGACAGGCCGGTCCTTTTCACTGGTCCCGAGCGAATAAAATAACAATGATAGAGGTCAACCCTTCGCTTTTATAAGCCTTTTTATTCCCGGATCCTATCATCATTCGCCACGTGGAAGATCATTTATTCTCTGCAACTACCACTTACTATCCACCGCGCATCTTTCTTCTCCGGATCCATTACCCACCGTTGATCTGATCCTTCGCAAACTCCTGGCCCTTGGATCGCGCACCACCTATCCTTTACCGTCGAGCGCCTTGGCGATAAACACCGTGCAAGTCTCCGTCCCGGAATCGCTCATGACCATAGATGTAACGTGCCTTCATCCTCCACCGTTGGATCAAATGCCTCGTCCCACATTCCGCTGAGCCTTCTGACTTTAACCATCGTGCAACTCTGAGTCCCGGACT
Organism: Pseudotsuga menziesii; assembly: GCA_001517045.1. Classification (NCBI taxonomy): domain Eukaryota; kingdom Viridiplantae; phylum Streptophyta; class Pinopsida; order Pinales; family Pinaceae; genus Pseudotsuga; species Pseudotsuga menziesii. The sequence continues at coordinate 114,121 of LPNX010464985.1, read as the reverse complement.
CACCCTCGTCCATCGATCTGATACCTCTTTACAGGTGGGCCGTTGGATCATGTGGCGCCCACTGAATTCTGCTGGGATCCTTCGCTTTAACCATCGAGCATGTTTGATCAGCGGAATTGCTCCTAACCGTCGATGCAATATGTCTTTAATTGCGCACTGTCGGATCATCATCGACGTACCCAATTCCGCCGGGCAATTCGGGGCCACCGTCGTGCAAGTTCGACCTCCAGAATCCGTAATAGCCGTCGATCCACTTCGTTGCTGATCCTCAGCCGTCCGATCATCCGAGACATACCCATTCCGCTGGACGCCTTGGGGCTTATCCCTCGTGCGATTTCACTCCGCGGACTCCATAATGGCCATCGATCTATTCTGCCTCTGCTCTTCGGCCGTCGGATTGACTACCACATACCCATTCCGCTGGACGCCTTGGGGCTTATCCCTCGTGCGATTTCACTCCGCGGACTGCGTAATAGCCGTCAATCTATTCCGCCTCTGATCCTCGGTCGTCGGATCGAGTCCATTATTCATGATTCCGCCAGCTTCCCTTCCCTTAACTGGCATGTGCTTCCACAGGGAGGATCTATTGTGCACCGTGGATCTGCTTGGGACCACTTCACAACCTTTGATCTGTGCCACGGGCTAAAGGGTCGAACTTCTCTTATCCCCCTCGCATGTTTTGAAGGGCGGAGGGATCATTAGCCACTGATTTTCTTCTTCCCATCCTCGCGGCCTAGGATCTTTGGCAATCTGATCGACATTTAGACCTTCATCATACTCATATACTATATCCTTTGACCAAAGTGCTCGAAAAACATTATTTTTTCTCCACCATGGTTTCATTCTCCTTGGTCAAATAGAGGTGTTAACAATGACGATGATGATGATGATGATGATGACGACGATGATGTTGATGATAATGTTGATGATGTTGATGAAGTTGACTATGATGTTGATGATGATGATATTAATGATGTTGATGATGTTGGTGATGATGATGATGTTGGTGATGATGATGATGTTGATGATGTTGATGATGATGTTGATGATGATGATGATGATGACCATGTTGATCTCATATGAAGAAGAAGAAGAAGATGATGATGATGATGGTGATGATGATTTTGATGACGATGACGATGATGGCGAAGATGATGATGATGTTGATGATGATGTTGATGATGATGACGTTGATGATGATGATGTTGATGATGATGTTGATGTTCTTGTTGTTGATGATGACGATGATGATGATGATTGAGTCTAGAAACCCTCACACACCGTCAATGCATGTATCTAGTCTAACCATGCCAAATTCACACCAAGCCAACACATATATAAAAATATCATCATTGGCCCCACGTAGTACATTAATTCATCATTGGGTATGCTTTTTGTTAATCAATTTGTTATTGAAAGTCATATTTGATGATGAAAATGATGATGAAGTTGACGATGATGACGATGATGAAGAAGAAGAAGAAGAAGAAGATGATGATGATGATGATGATGATCGCCATGTTGATCCCATATGAAATGATGAATATGATGAAGATGATGATGATGATGATGATGATGACGATGATGATGTTGATGATGATGACAACGATGATGATGACAGTGATGATGATTTTGATGATGATGACAATGATGACGACGATGATGATGATGTTGATGATGATGTTGATGTTGTTGTTGATGATGATGATGATGATGATGATTGAGTCTGGAAACCCTCACACACCGTCAATGCATGTATCTAGTCTAACCATGCCAAATTCACACCAAGCTGACACATAGATAAAAATATCATCGTTGGCCCCATGTAGTACATTAATTCATCATTAGGTATGATTTTTGTTAATCAATTTGTTATTGAAAGTCATGTTTGATGATGAAGATGATGATGAAGTTGACGATGATGACGATGATGATGAAGAAGAAGATGATGATGATGATGATGATGAAGTTGATGATGATGTTTATGATAATGATGATGAGGTTGATTATGTTGATGATGATGTTGATGATGATGACGATGACGATGAAGATGATGATGATGTTGATGATGATGTTGATGATGATGATGTTGATGTTGATGATGTTGATGATAATGATGGTGATGATTGTGTCTGGAAACCCTCCCACACTGTATATGATGATGATGATGATGAAGTTGAAGTATATGATGGTGAAGTTGACGACGACGATGATGACGATGACGATGATGATGATGACGATGACGATGACGATGATGATGATGAGAATGAGGTTGATGATGATGTTGATGATGATGTTGATGATGTTGATGAAGTTGACGATGATGTTGATGTTGATGATGTTGATGACGACAATGACGATGATGATGGTGTTGACAACGACGACTATGATGACGACGACGGCGATGATGATGATGATGATGATGACGTTGATGATGATGCTAATGATTTTGACGATGACGAGGACGATGATGATGATCATGATCACGATGATGTTAATAATGAAGATGGTGATCACCATGTGGATCTCATATGAAATGATGAAGATGATGATGATGATGATGATGATGATGATGATGATGATGTTAATGACGATGACGACGTCGACGATGATGATGATGAATTATGTTGATGTTGATGTTGATGATGATGTTGATGATGGTGATGGTGATGATGATGATGACGACAACAATGATGATGACGATGATGATGATGACGATGACGATGACGATGATAATGATGTTAATGATGATGATGTTGATGATGATGAAGTTGATGATGATGATGATGATGATGATGATGATGATGACGACGATGATGACGATGACAATGATGATGACGACGATGATGATGTTGATGTTGATGATGATGATGATGATGATGATTACGATGATGATGATGATGATGATGAAAATGATGTTGATGATGATGATGATGATGTTGATGAAGTTGATGATGATGTTGATGTTGATGATGTTGATGATGATGATGTTGATGATGTTGATGATGTTGATGATGATGATGTTGATAATGATAGCGATGTTGATGATGATGAAATAAGATAAAATAATATTTATAATAATGACGGATACTCTATATTGAATTTTCAGTACCAATAAAATTCAATATTTATATCGCAAGATTCAATCAAAATATATAGAATAGAGAAATTACTGCATACCTCATATACTTCAATAGAATTCATAATCTTACTCATCCAAGTCAACATCCATATCATCAGATCCATAGTCAACATTGTAAGGATTGGCCATATCATCATCGTCATCTAAGTCAGTTATGGTCATCATGTCATCGTTGATATCATCTTCATGGGAATTGTTTGCTACATCATCTGATTCAACTAATTCTTGGACATATTCTTTTGGATCATAATAATCATATAAGTCATGTTGATCATGATATTCATCATCGTCTTCTTCTTCCATACCCTCTTCATTACCTTTCTCTAGGTTATACTTTACCAGCCTTCCCCTTGGATCGTGTCTTACAACAAATGACCAACCTGCTTTACCAGGAACCTCAGAGTAAAAGACTTATTCACATTGGATTAGAAGAACATAGGGCTTCATTCCTAGCTCAAACAACCTTTTATTTACCATGGTAAATCCATTATCATGTTCAATAATAGTTCTATTGGGGTGTTGTTGATTCAATCGTAACCTATACCATTTGACAACAAACAAAACTACCTTGAAGGATTTAAAGTCACACTGAAGAATATCTTTCAGATACCCATAGTATCTATTTTCTGAGAGTTATGGATGTCTGTCACTTCTAGATGAAACATTGGTCACCTCAAAGACTATAGATATCCCACAATTTGATGTTTTCTTTGTTTCATCCAAATTTTTGATGCGATATCTACAACCATTGCACACCATAGCCTTATGGTGTTTTACCTACAACAAGCCATACACAACAAGATTACATAATGATTCAGTATTTATGATTAAGTTCATGTTTATGCAGCCAAAAAAGGAAAAAAACAATGCGTACATCAATATGTAATTTACAAAAAAATGAATCATAGTGGTTGATTAATATGATTTCCTGCTTATCTTTTAAACCATATGCTAAATCGATTTCCCTTTGTGTAATATTGGTATCTCCATTGTGGTGTGTTGCTTTAACCAATGAAGCCACACCTTCCGAAGATATTCCATGACCCAATTGTTCACATTGTTCAATCCATACCTTCATCCAATCAAGATTGTTTGCGATGTATAAATGAATTGTATCCCACTCTCGACCAACTGCTTGATGACGATAAAAATTAAAATTCAAGACATATATAAATTATCTTAACAAATAATACGCTCTTAATTGGTGCAATAGATTGAATATGAAAATATAATATGTTATATGATATATCTACATAAAATTCAACAGTCAAATGTAATATATTAATTAACATCCACTAGATAATAATTACCTTTCACCTTCCTTGGTCTACCTTTCCCGTTCAGGTACTCCCCTTCAAAATTATTATTGGAGTCTAGATCACAAATGCGACGTAAATTGAGCTTTGATGCTAAATTAGGAATACATTCACTAACATACAACATGCTTTAGTATACGATATATCCCTCCATCATAGAACCCTCAACACGTGCTCATTGTCTAACCAAATCCTTCATAAATTTCAATTTCCTCTCAACCATACACATGGACCTTGAGTGCATAGGTCCACACAATTCAATCTCCTCAACTTGGTGTATGACGTAGTGTTCATGTGAGTTGAAAAATTACAAAGGTATATGCTTCTGCATTTCACACATGAGACGAGGAATTTTTCTCCTCCAATGCTTTATATCTTATTTATGGATTTATTTAGATGACAACCATCTACAAGTGACACAAACCAAAAATGATATTTAACAAAAAAAACATTAAATTACATAACATGAATTAGTGCACATAAAACAAATATAAATTATACGATGAATTAAAGAAACAATAAGCACATACAAATAATCACTAGTTACCTCATGTATTTCCCAAGATTATATATAACTTGTTTGACATTGTTGTCGAAGTTGTCCAAGAGAGAGAGAGGTAGAACATACTGTAACAATATACAAACCACATCATTTTTTAAACAAAGAGTAGACAAACAAAATAACAACAATATGCATTGGAATTAAAAAAAATGTGGATATATTAATAATAATTACCTTCATGAAGACGTGCCAATCATGCATTTTCACCCCCGCAAAATCACCTTTCTTTGTTACGATATTATTCATGTTCGCATAAAATCCTATGGGAAATTTAATTTTCCGCATGACTTATTTTACAACATTACTTTGCTTCTCTATAAACATTCATGGAATTGAGTTTATATTAATTTGGTCTTCGTTTCTATGAAGTTGAATGACGTCTTTCATGGCATGGTTTCCTTCTTGAATGTCTTTGCAAAATTTCACAATTTTTTCTTTGTCGCTCCTTAGCTCCAATAGTCGCCATAATGTTTTAGTCACATTCTTTCCGATATGCATTGTATCAAACATATGAGCAATTTGTAGGTGCTCATAGTAGGGAAACTTGCTGAATTGTTTAGGATAACTTTTCATTCCTCGTGGAAGACCATTAATGCCTTCATGATCATGACGAACATCATGAATATTAGTTTAAAAATAAATTACAGAAATCAATTATGGCTGCTACAATAAACAACAAACAATAAAAAAAATACATAACAATTCATATAACATGATCCATACGTACCAGCTTGAGTATTTCTATTATATTACAACTTCCAAAGGTGAGGTGTCATTCTCCATGGTTTTAATGCAGTCTCTTGCTTCCCATTGAAAAGGTTTTTTTGGTTGTTCTATACCTGTGATTCTTAGAGAGGAATTTCCTATACTCATCAAACACTTCCTTTATTAAGCTTTTTGAGAGATGACATTTGATCTTAGGACCACAAACTAGACATGCAAATTTTCCCTTTGTCTGAAGACCTACAATATATAGATATGGAATATCTATGTCAATTATAATTATATATAAACTATATTAACTACTTCATAAAATTAAATGCAATTAAAGTGGAACTTAAAAATACAAACCACAAAAATGGGTTAACCCTAGGGCATAGTGTATTGTCCATACAAGCATTGCATGGAATTGAATTACCTTTGTCATATTGGTCTAGATATGTCATACATACTGATTTGATTCCATAACTTTAGTAGCTCATCTACAAGAGGATCAATATATACATTCATATCTTTGACTTAGAACTTACCTGATTGATTTGAAGTACATATAAAATATATAATTATGAGAACCATTAAGATATATAAACCATGCACAAGAGTAAAATAAAAAATATATATATGACATTAGGAAACAAAATACGACAAATGAGATGCCACAACTACAATAAAAATAAAATAGTTGTAGACACAATATACCTGGAATAATAATCGACAACATTATGTGTTCCCTCTTTATTGACAACCATGGAGGAATGTTATTGTTGATAACAAAAATAGGCCACACCGTGTAAATGGATCTCATATGTGCAAATGTATTAACACCATCTACTGCCAAAGAAATACTAAGATTATAGGGTTCTTATTTAAAGTGAGGCCATGTTTCCTCCATATCTCTAAATACAGAACCATTTGTGGGAATTCGAATAACATCATCTTGACTTCTGTTCCTTGCATGGTAATCCATAAATTATGTTATGTTATTACATATGAATAGTCATTGCAAACATGGAATGATTGGAATATAATGAAGAACCTTGTGAGGCACATTTTTTGTTTCTTTATCTGTTCGATATCTACTTATATGACATTCCATACATTTTTTTGCAAATTCATGCTGATTATATGATATATAACATGGTCATCGGGGCATGCATGAATTGCTTCAAATGCATTCCAATCTCTTTCATGATGGGAGATAAATCTTGATATGTGCGAGGTAAAATATTTGATGGTGGTAAGAAAAATTCAACTATCAAGATACATCAAATAAAAATAAAACTAGAGTTAATATAATATATAAATAATATTAACAAAACACATTTCATTCCTATTAATTTGAATTATGAATTAACAATACAATTATTAAAGGAACAAATATAACCTTTATCATGATCATATATATGTGATGGATTATTTTGCATACCTTAACATCTGTGTGATTGATATGTTTGAAAGACCATTCATAACCTTCAAGTTCATTATCAACAATATAGCAGAGAGAAGATTTGTTTTGGAGCCTTCATAAAGGGGTTTGTATTCCTTCTCAAGAAGAGGTATCTAGTGAAAATCATCAAAGTCATCAATACTTTCATGATCATCGTCATCATCATCATCCATTCTAAAATTAAATGAATCATGTATTAATGTATTTGTACCATCATATTCAACTACGTTATTGGTATGATCATCTTCTTCAATAGGATGATTAACTTGTTCTCCATTAAGCATAGCTCCATGTTCCTCCGGTACTTGTTCTGAAATAACTTCCTCTGAACGATATGCCATAGGATGTTTTTTATTTATAACTACATGAATACATAAATATATATAATTTAATATAGGAAATATTAAACTAATACATACATTTAACAAAGAAAAAAATATAAAAAAAATTATAATGCTAAACTTACAAATGGACGATATTCATTCGCCCCCCTCAGTGTGTCAATGTTCCCTACAATGTTTGGTGGTTGTTGTGATCAATATTCTTCTCCTCTTAAAGCCCCTGGATTGACTACATGGACAATAACATTTCCCATCACCCCTTCTTTTTGTTAGACACTGAGAGGGGGGTGAATCAGTGTAAAGAAATATTACAACTTTTCTTGACTTGTCACAATTAACTACCAATTCATCATACAATTATTATACTAATCTCATAATCATTCCATAAAATTCATCATTCACATATCATATAATTTGAATCATCAAGAACCATAACACAAAAGAACACAACACCATATAATTTTGTAATCTTTTTGTATTAGTTTTGGTTCGGCTACAACCGTTAGATGAAATTAGCACCTACTGATACAAAGAGCACCTAACCTTCATCCAGGACCCTCCCTATTTTTCTTAGACCCTGCTATGAAGGGTTTGAGGTATCCTAACCTCAACAGCAAGACAAGCTTGTTTTTACAGTTAAAGCTCACTGTCACATCAACTCATCTGTTTCTTCAATCTATTCTGTTGCTTGTCAATACTGTTGATCCTCTGCTCAACACTCTCATCAATACTGCTGCAATGCACTTCTCAATATTCGTTGTTCATCAACACCTGCTCTTCAATACTGCCAAGTCATCAAAGTCTTCTCATCACTGCTCATCATCTCTGGTTAATATGCTCATCAATATTTGGTCAATCTGCTCATCACTATCTGCTCAATCTACTTATCACTGCTGTTCAAGATGCCACATGTCAACATGTCTTCTGCTGAGAGTACATTCCATACTGCTGCAGATGTATTACTGCCATATCATCATCATTATGTCACTAGGATGTCTGCTCAATTTGCTTACATCATCATTATGACTATCATGTTACTAACTCAGGCTGTGTATGCAACCTAGCACTAAGAGCTTCAACCTTGGTTGGTTGAGCCTTCCTTCATGTCACTCAACACTTACAAACTTGTTAAATTCAATCTTGACTGGTCATAAGCTCTGAGTATTCAACCTTACATTGTATAAACCTTTACTAAGCATACTTTACATCATTACTACTGAGCAAGCAAGCTGTCATACATACCAGAGGTCACTGGGCTGACTGTGTAGGTCTATGAACTGTGTACACTCCAAGCTATGGATGAGGACTGTGGTCTATGTATCATTGATCGACTTCTTCAGGACTTGTGAAGAACTTGTCATCATTCAGATGCTTCATCATGGTTTGTCTGCTGCCCAAGAATCAGTGCTGCTTATGTCATCAAGGACTCTCTCCATGCTCATCATGCCAAGTTATCCAATAACTGTCATCAACCATGTCATCAGTCTGTCCAATCAATCACTATTATGTCATGGCTGTCTCTAACAATTCAATACAGTTGTCACTGCCATGCAAGTAGCCATTGTCATGTCACTTATTAATTAACTTGTCAATGTCAAGTCAATAACTTCAATAAGTATTGTCACTGCTGTTCAGATTTATCTTCTCAGGTCTGCAAATTTTATGCTTCAGACTTTCTCAGAGTTCACGTCCAACTTACTACCTTTCACAATTCTGATTTGTTGTAATCTAGTTATCAATAATAATATCAAGGCTATCATAGTCATGGTTCTTGGTTCTTCATAGTTCATGCATGTACACAGATCAAACTTCAAAACACAAATGTTATACCACAGTAATTTGAATAGCATTCATGCATGCCCAGAAATCAATATGAAATGGATTGAGCATGCAGTCTTTTCTCTTCTTCAGAATTTGTGGATGCCTAAGTATGTAGCCCGAAATTACTTCTCTGTTGTAGATGTTGTTGTACATTTCTGATCTCTACTTTTCAAGTTTAGAATACTAGCACAGTGCTACTGCATTCTCATCTTACATCTGTTTCTTTCTCATTCGGTCTTCTATGGGATATTTTTCATTTCTTCAGCTGAAGAATACTGCTTTCCTTTATGAACATAGGGCCCTGTTCGAAGTGCATACTCTGTGATCAAAGCAAGAGTATTAACCAAATGTCCATGCCCCTTATATATGTTTGCAATGGTTGGAATTGTCTCAGAGCTCTGCTGCTGGTCACCAAACAATTCGAGACTAGAATATGACCTTCAAAACCAAACTCTTCAAACCCTAGGTCGCTGTTTTTACCATCAAACTTGGACTGCTTTCCAAATGAAGATACTCCTACTGCTACTTCAATTCGGGTCTATTCTTCTTATGAATTCAGACTCAGTCCACTCCTCCATATGTCCTCAGTCCACTGTGACCTTCATTGCTAATTTTTCATGTGTTTGCCGCACTTTACACCCTGTCAAACTTTAAAAGAAACTTGGCATCAAACATAAAGATCAACCGCAAGAAATAATTCGAATTTTCTGCTTATGTTGGTATACTCCTGAAAAAGATAAGAAGAAAAAATCTACCACCATTAAGGCTGGTAAGAAAACAAACATTTCAATCCCAAGACATCTTCGCTTTCTATAAATTCAGGTCTTCAAAATCATTGTTGGAGTATCAACATAAGTCTTCACACTTAGTGCATGTCTGCCCAAACACAACAATCTCAGACTTTGGAAATATACTATACAAGACCTCAAACTCAGACTGTGTGGATGACCTTAAGTCATTATCAAACTTTGACCTGTGTACAAAAGAACTTAGACTGTGTAAACCCTCTGCTGCTAGTCAATTTCTGAGCTTAAAAAAACTTTACTGCTGGTCACCACCGAGATCACTTGCTACAATATATTTGGATAGAAGGATTCAAAACTTGGATCTTCGGACTGTTTGAAGGTTGAAGAAAGAGATGTTAAAATTCACCTGGGACTGCTCCCACTTCTCTACAATTTGGGGCTGTGAAAATCCTCCAATAGTCATAAACCACAGACTTGACTGCTGCTACAAATTATGGATTGCTCCTCTGCTGCAAGACTCATGTTGGTACACTCGAAGATAAATCCAAGACTTGGACTTCGTTGGATATATAGTTCAATACCAAAAAGAAGATATTTCAGACTGCTGCTCCCATGAATTTCCCAGAGACATTGCTCCTTCAACGAATTTTTCCTCAGCCAGCGAATTCCTTGCCTCAGTCAGGCTAGTGATCTCACCTCAGTAGACACCCGAAAAAACCTCAGAGCATTCCACCGAATTTTTTACCTTACAAAAGTGAAGATTTGAGAGGGTATTTATACTAAATTTTCACCATAATTTCAGGGCCGACCTGCTATATTTAATTTGAATTTGGATCTGACTCAGCAATTTAAAAATTTTAAATTAAATATTAACACTTTGATGGAGCCGACTTGCTTGGGAGCTGCTATATATTTTATATAATGTTTGTATTAATAATTATGAGCTTCATTATCATGTGCAAGAGGTTAGGGTTCTTCATCAGAGGTTTCCAACATCTTTTAAGAGCTTCATGTGTTCCATAGCCTGCCAAGGACCATACAAGGTCATCATCATCACACAAGAGCTCCATGACCCCAACTAGGGTTGCAGGGTCATCAAATCACCAACTATGGGTCCAAGGACATCTTTAGGACTTCTTCATCAAGCAAGGGGCTTCATGGTCTTAAGAAACTACCTCAAGAGACCTCTAGGGGTTATGATATAACTTGTGGGGTAGATGGGCCTTCTTCTAGGGTACCTTGACACCATCAGAGCATAAATGACCACAGAATGGGTCATTAATGCTTTTCCAACCCATCTAGGGATTTTCCAACTTCTGTAAGGTCTTCAAGTCCATCTCCAGGGTCTTCAGCGTCGTCAACATAGTTTTCAACATCTTCAGTAAGGTGGTGGCATCAAGATCCATCTTGTGGGTACAAGGACCTTATCAACTGGGTACAAGATGCTTCAAGGCACAAACCCACTATGTAAGGGATCCTAGGTACTGCAAGAGGGACTTGGTGGCATCAATGACATCCTGTGGGGCCACTATAAGTCCATGTTGGAATCAATGAAATTTTCATTAACAATCTCCCCCTTTGTCATTGATGACAAAAACTCATGCTCCCCATATGAGCATGCTCTCCTTTCATTTGCATCTCTCCCTTTGTCTTCATCTCTCCCGCTTTGGAATCAATGGCAAAGGGTGTCCACATACCTATGTATGAAATCTCTGATCACTGCTGACTGCTCCCCCTGTCAAAATGCACGATCCTAGGACCTGTCTTTATGCATGGAGTAACCATCCTTTCTCCTTTGAGTTCATTCTCCAGCCTCATGAACTCAAGGTGTGTTAAGGTATTTAAGATACCTTACACGTGGCTTGCCGTATGGAAGCAATCCTCCCTGCTCTGATCAACCTCTCTTATCTGCAACTGCTCTGTCTTCCTTATCCATACTTGCTTCTTGGCATCTGTCCTTTGAGCATCTGTTCCTTCATTTGTACTGGATTTCCTTGATGAGTTGTCTAGGTAACTTCTCAAGGATTATTTTTGTGTACTCCAACAATCTTGAGCTTTGTGCCCAAGGCCACTATAGCTATAGCACCTCATCGTACAATAATGTACAGCAATGTGACCAACATTGTTGCATGGCCAACATCTGACTGAGCTGTTGGAACTTCCAACACTTCTTTGATCAACTTCATTTCTCCATGCTTGAGAGTGTCTGTGACTATAGACATTTGTCTTCTGATCTTCAAATCTTCTTGCTGATGTGTATGGAGTACTCCTTCTTGCTTGACTTCTTTGACTGGCACATTCATGGGCTTTGTGTCCAAACCCACTGCAGGTGTAGCATCTCAATGTGTGACATGTGGCAGCAACATGTCTGACTTGTTTACATGTACAACATCTAACTAAGACATTGGGGCTTCCAGCCCTTCTTCTTCCATAGAACCTACAATCCATAGCCTTATGACCAAAGTTAGAACAAAAATAACAATAACAATTGAAGCCACTTTCATACCTGGGTCTTGTAGTTGTTTCCTTTATGAAGTTGCTTTGATGAACAGACCTAACTCCTTGTTTCATCTTTGAACTTCCAAAATCCTTGTTGTCATGTGCAGGTGTCTGGGGAGCAGCTTTGGATGTTGATGGACCTGCTTCTGGAGTCTTCAGAGACCAAGTGTCATCTTCAGATTTTTCTTTGTTCTTCTTGTAACCAAGACCAGTTTTGTCGAGTGGAGATCTTTGGCAATCTAAGATCTTATCTAGGACAATTGAACTATCCTGGAGCTTGACCAAGGCTTCGTTCTTGTTACCTTTCTTCCTGAGACCAACTACCCCCATTTCCAACTTCTGGACTGTCTCCTCCTTTTCTTCCAGTTGACTCTTTAGGATTTCTTCTGTCCTCTTGGTTTCCTCCAGCTGAGTCTTCAGATCATGATTGACCTCTCTAGTTTCTTCAAGCTCTTGAGCAGGATTTTCTGATTCTTCCTTTTGACTGATCAATTCAGTCTTTAATTGTTCAACTTCAGCATCCTTGTCTTTCATTTGAACTCGCAACTCTTTTTCCTTGTCTTTGAGCTTTCAAAACAACACTTTCATTGACATGGTCTTCTGCTGATATTCATTCAAGGAGTCCAATATTTTCTTTTTGAACTTCTCGAAATCACTCTGGTTCAGATTTATGTGCTTAGGAACCAATTGGCTCTAAGATCAATATTTAGCAACGTGAGATGTATCTCATGTGCAGTATTTGATAACCCTTCATCATCTTCTGCAAGAACCTTCTCAATTTCATCACACAAGCTATCATTATAATCATAAGAGACCATACCTTTACTGGAGTCCTCTTCTTATTTATCTTCTTCTTGATTGAGCTCTTCTGGGGACTTGTCTTCTGATTTCTGATCTGTCTTTTCGGGTTCTGGTCTTT
>LPNX010464985.1:11251-100580 GCA_001517045.1 Pseudotsuga menziesii | reverse complement strand
CAGCTTGAACCATAGGTCTTTTGCCGAAGTGTACTCTCCTACACTTTCCTTCACTGAGCTAGGAAGTCCATCCATGAGGAACTTCAAGGCTGTAGTGTTGTCTTTCTTCGCTTCCTTCTGTGTAGCTGGTTTTCCTTTCTTGTTTGATGGAGCGGGTGGATTGACGACAATTTCCCAAATACCAAACTTCTTTAGATAAGCCTTCATTTTGCTTCTCCAACTGAAATAATCTGTAATATCAAGTACAGGCACGTCATTGCTTGATGACTCTTTCTTTTCCTCCATTGTGTCTAGGGATCTTTGTCAATCTTGCTAGGCTTGTGATGAAGGCTAGCTGTGATACCAATTGTTAGACACTGAGAGGGGGGTGAATCAGTGTAAAGAAATATTACAACTTTTCTTGACTTGTCACAATTAACTACCAATTCATCATACGATTATTCTACTAATATCATAATCATTTCATAAACTTCATCATTCACATATCATAGCATTTGAATCATCAAGAACCATAACACAAAAGAACACAACACCATATAATTTTGTAATCTTTTTGTATTAGTTTTGGTCCGGCTACAACCGTTAGGTGAAATCAGCACCTACTAATACAAAGAGCACCTACTCTTCATCCAGGACCCTGCCTGGTTTTCTTAGACCCTGCTAAGAAGGGTTTGAGGTATCCTAACCGCAACAACAAGACAAGCTTGCTTTTACAGTTAAAGCTCACTGTCACATCAACTCATCTGTTTCTTCAATCTGTTCTGCTGCTTGTCAATACTGCTGATCCTCTGCTCAACACTCTCATCAATACTACTGCAATGCACTTCTCAGTATTCGCTGTTCATCAACACCTGCTCTTCAATATTGCCAAGTCATCAAAGTCTGCTCATCACTGCTCATCATCTCTGGTTAATCTACTCATCAATATCTGGTCAATCTGCTCATCACTATCTGGTCAATCTGCTCATCACTGCTGTTCAAGATGCCACATGTCAACATGTCTTCTACTGAGAGTACATTCCATACTGCTGTAGATGTATTACTGCCATATCATCATCATTATGTCACTAGGATGTCTACTCAATCTGCTTACATCATCACTATGACTGTCATGTTACTAACTCAGGCTGTGTATGCAACCTAGCACTAAGAGCTTCAACCTTGGTTGGTTGAGCCTTCCTTCATGTCACTCAACACTTAACAACTTGTTAACTTCAATCTTGACTAGTCATAAGCTCTGAGTATTCAACCTTACATTGTATAAACCTTTACTAAGCATACTTTACATCATTACTACTGAGTAAGCAAGCTGTCATACATACCAGAGGTCACTGGGCTGACTGTGTAGGTCTTTGAACTGTACAGACTCCAGGCTATGGATGAGGACTGTGGTCTATGTATCATTGATCGACTTCTTCAGGACTTGTGAAGAACTTGTCATCATCCAGATGCTTCATCATGGTCTGTCTGCTACCCAAGAATTAGTGCTGCTTATGTCATCAAGGACTCTGTCCATGCTCATCATGCCAAGTTATCCAATAAATGTCATCAACCATGTCATCAGTCTGTCCAATAAATCACTATTATGTCATGGCTGTCTCTAACAAGTCAATACAGTTTTCACTGCCATGCAAGTAGCCACTATCATGTCACTTGTTAGTTAACTTGTCAATGTCAAGTCAATAACTTCAATAAGTATTGTCACTGTTGTTCAGATTTATCTTCTCAGGTCTGCAAATTTTATGCTTCAGACTTTCTCAGAGTTCACGTCCAACTTACTACCTTTCACAATTCTGATTTGTTGTAATCTAGTTATCAATAGTCATATCAAGGCTATCATAGTCATGGTTCTTGGTTCTTCATAGTTCATGCATGTACACAGATCAAACTTCAAAACACAAATGTTATACCACAGTAATTTGAATAGCATTCATGCATGCCCAGAAATCAATATGAAATGTATTGAGCATGCAGTCTTCTCTCTTCTTCAGAATTTGTGGATGCCTAAGTATGTAGCCTGAAAATACTTCTCTGCTGTAGATGTTGCAGTACATTTCTGATCTCTACTTTTCAAGTTTACAATACTAGCACAGTGCTGCTGCATTCTCATCTTACATCTGTTTCTTTCTCATTCAGTATTCTATAGGATCTTTTTCATTTCTTCAGCTGAAGAATACTGTTTTCCTGTATGATCATAGGGCCCTGTTCGAGACTAGAAGATGACCTTCAAAACCAAACTCTTCAAACCCTAGGTCATTTTTTTTACCATCAAACTTGGACTGCTTTCCAAATGGAGATACTCCTGCTGCTGGTTCAATTCGGGTATGTTCTTCTTATGAATTCAGACTCAGTCCACTCCTCCATATGTCCTCAGTCCACTGTGACCTTCATTGCTAATTTTTCATGTGTTTGCTGCACTTTACACCCTGTCAAACTTTAAAAGAAACTTGGCATTAAACATAAAGATCAACCACAAGAAATAATTCGAATCTGTTGCTTATGTTGGTATACTCCTAAAAAAGATAAGAAGAAAAAATCTACCGCCGTTAAGGCTGGTAAGAAAACAAACATTTCAATCCAAAGACATCTTCCCTTTCTGTAAATTCAGGTCTTCAAAATCATTGTTGGAGTATCAACATAAGTCTTCACACTTAGTGCATGTCTACCCAAACACAAGGATCTCAGACTTTGGAAATATACTATACAAGACCTCAAAATTAGACTGTGTGGATGACCTTAAGTCATAATCAAACTTTGAACTGTCTACAAAAGAACTTGGATTGTGTAAACCCTCTACTGCTGGTCAATTTCTGAGCTTAAAAAAACTTTACTGCTGGTCACCACCGAGATCACTTGCTACAATATATTTGGATAGAAGGATTCAAAACTTGGATCTTCGGACTGTTTGAAGGTTGAAGAAAGAGATGTTAAACTTCACCTGGGACTACTCCCACTTATCTACAATTCGGGGCTATGAAAACCCTCCAACAGTCATAAACCACAGACTTGACTGCTGCTACAAATTATGGATTGCTCCTTTGCTGCAAGACTCATGTTGGTACACTCGAAGACAAATCCAAGACTTAGACTTCGTTGGATATATAGTTCAAGACCAAAAAGAAGATATTTCAGACTTCTGCTCCCACGAATTTCCCAGAGACACTTCTCCTTCAACAAATTTTTCCTCAGCCAGTGAATTCCTTGCCTCAGTCAGGCTAGCGAGCTCACCTTAGTAGACACCCAAAAAACCTCAGAGCATTCCACCAAATTTTTTACCTTACAAAAGTGAATATTTGAGAGGGTATTTATACTAAATTTTCACCATAATTTCTGGGCCGACCTACTATATTTAATTTGAATTTGGAGTTGACTCAGCAATTTAAAAATTTTAAATTAAATATTAACACTTTGATGGAGCCGACTTGCTTGGGAGCTACTATATATTTTGTCTAATGTTTGTATTAACAATTATGAGCTTCATTAGCATGTGCAAGAGGTTAGGGTTCTTCATCAGAGGTTTCCAACATCTTTTAAGAGCTTCATGTGTTCCATAGCCCGCCAAGGACCATACAAGGTCATCATAATCACACAAGAGCTCCATGACCCCAACTAGGGTTTTAGGGTCATCAAATCACCAACTGTGGGTCCAAAGACATCTTTAGGACTTCTTCTTCAAGCAAGGGGATTCATGGTCTTAAGCAACTACCTCAGGAGACCTCCAGGGGTTATGATATAACTTGTGGGGTAGATGGGCCTTCTTCTGGGATACCTTGACACCATCAAAGCATAAATGACCATAGAATGGGTCATTAATGCTTTTCCAACCCATCTAGGGATTTTCCAACTTCTGTAAGGTCTTCAAGTCCATCTCCAGGGTCTTCAACATTGTCAACAAAGTTTTCAACATCTTCAGTAAGGTGGTGGCATCAAGATCCAGCTTGTGGGTACAAGGACCTTGTCAACTGGGTACAAGATGCTTCAAGGCACAAACCCACTCTATAAGGGATCTGAGGCACTGCAAGAGGGACTTGGTGGCATCAATGACATCCTGTGGGGCCATTGCAAGTCCATGTTGGCATCAATGATAATTTCATTAACACTTTTTGTTGCATCCCACAATCTAGCAAGCAATTATCGATTTTGTTCGTTTGGATCAGGAATATTTCTATTTGAAATTTTGTCACAAAAAGATTGAATGAAAACCATCGACAACCTTAAAAAATCAAGGTCCACACATCACTATTTATACAAATAGTGGTTTTTTGAAGAATAAAATAATTTCTGCAAACCGTCTGTCGATAAAATGATGTCCACAAATAGTCCGTCGAGAAATAAAATAAGTCCGCAAACCATTTGTCGAAGAATAAAACAATTCCTCAAACCGTTCGTCGAGGATAAACTAATTTCTGCAATCCTTCCATCGCTTCTATAGCAAACATGTCAGAATTTTTATGTAATTTATATATTTTCAAATTCAACAGTCATCGAATAACTGACGATATTAACCTAGTTACCGTTGCAAAAAGCCTGGTTTCTGTTGCAAAAAAATATGCCAAATATGCAAATCTGATGAAATAACGTCGCATTTCTGACGACTATGTTGTCACAAATCCAATGAAATTTGGGTCGAAAATTCGACGACACTGGGGTCGAAAATCCGACAACAAATTATAGCATTTAAAAAAATGAATCAAAATTCATAATTTCAAATTGAAATATGACAAAACAGTACTTTTCGTCGGATGTCATCATATTTTGGGTTCAAATCTTATTGTGGCATGTCCAAGTCCTCTCTCCCACTGTGGGTTAACTCCTCTCTCCAGCTTAACTCCAAGTTCCTAACTCTAATTCCATGGGTCCAAGTCCTCTCTCCCAAATATCACTGCTCATGCAATCCATCAACAATGAACTAAATTTGGGTGCATATCATGCGAGGTTCAAAGGTAAAGTAAGTTTGTTTTCGATGCATGCAACCAAGAGTTACAATTCATATAACTATCAAATAAAAACTTTAAAAAATGTAACTATATCGTGAGGCAATGAGGATGGGCCTAGGTTATTAGTTGTTGGTTAAACATTTATTAACATCACCCTAGACATGGAATTTTATCAAGTAGCAGTGGTGGGTTATTGGTAGTTTGGTGTGGGGTATATTATCAATGATTTATTTTTAACCATTTTTTAATATTATACCTCATAGCTATGCCAACACTATGGATTTGCATAACATTTTTTGTTAGATTTGAGAATAATTATTCATAGGCCAAGACATAATGTTACTAGAAAATCCAATATAATTTAATCCTTCCTTACCTCTCTAACTAAAATTGAGCATAAAATAAATAAGGGGAAATATTAAGTGTTTATATATTTATTTCACCTTTGTATTCTACCCTAATAGGAGTTTGTAGTTCAACCTGTTAATAAATCAATATCAAGAAAGGGATCACCGAACCATTGGATGTAGATTCCAAATTCTATATATGCACCAAAATCCTAGTAGGTAATCATGTATACAACTCTTCTTGTTGGGTGCCTTCACTTATGGTCTACTCTCTTCTAGAAAAACAATTCACTCCTTTCTCTAAGACAAAATACATCAATAAGATATTTCATCATGTTAAATGGAAGTTATGTTGCACTCTAAGGAAATATGAGGGTATAGGCATTATTAAAACTTCACTCCAATCTCAAGCCTTGTATGCTAAGTATATCATTAGACTTTTTTTATTATAAAAAACGTACCTAGAAAGACCTTCTTAGGTTTTGTCTTGGCCAAGTTTCCCCTAACACACACCTGACACACACACACACATAAAGGATCAAGGGGGTCATGCACCTCATTCTTATTATCCTTGAATGATTAAGGAAGGAAATCCAAGGTAGTTATGGTTTCGAGTGATGTGTGACTTGTTCTTTTGGGTTGTACAAGATTTAGATTATTGGCACAGTGGGTTATCTATCACACATATAGGAGGATATAAAACCATGACATTTTTTATGGACTATGACTCCCATCCACTGTTAAAGAGGGAGGATGGGAGGTGAGGGTATGGAAGTTTAGGAAGTTAAAGGAATATTGTTGAATGATTTTCTCCTAATTCCTTGATTCAATCAAATGTAGGAGGTTGTATGGGTGTAATTTATTTAGGTTTTTATTTGTATTGTATATTAGGTTATCCTGATGCTTAACAAACCCCATTGGTTCAATAAAATGAGATTTTACACAATACAATAAATAATAATAGATACTAATTGATCCATAAATAATAGTCCAATGGTATCTTTTGAACACTAAAACTAATTGACCAATTGATCATAATTAAATCTAAAATAAAATGTCGAATAGACCAAATTAGAAACAATAGGTCAAAATACAAACCTAAATATAAACATAAATAGAAATCAAATCATATGCTGAATATTAAGTCCAAGGTCTAATGCTCAACAATAAGATCTATAAATTATTAGCAATTATAACCAACCAATTTATGTATGATTAAAATCAAACTCAAATACTAAAGAGACCAAGTTAGAATTGAATACTGAAAGAGAAACCCAAAATATAAGTATTGGTAAGAATCAATCAAATGTTGGTTATGGAACATCTCAGGTCTAATATTAAACAATGAAACCTATAATGTTTTATGTGCGAGGGTGTTAATATGTTGTTGGTTTCTTGGATTATAGGATGTGTATATTCAATGGGCTATGTTATTCTTATAAATGGTTAGACATTTTTTTTCTTTAATCCTTCAAGAGAGTTGTGACAAGGTTATTCTATTTCTCCTCTATTATTCCTCATAGGAGCAGAGGGGTAAATTGTATCCATCTTGGATGCAAAAAAGTGTGGTATTATCTTAAGCACTGGAATTGGGGGTCAAGTTCCATTTCTCATTTTATCTTCATGGGCATGTTATTGTTATCTATGTTAGATTTTAATGGTTATACAAAATATAAAAAATTTAGAATCATAACATCATAACCATAAGCAAAGGATCACTGAAAGAAAGACAAATACAACAACACAAGAGAACACAAATATTTTCCTCAGGGAAACCATAAGGGAGAAAACCCCACTAAAATTCATCGGTATATAATTCGACCAAGACAATGTAAAACTATAGCAACAATAATAGTTTCTCATATTCCATAGTATGTTCTCTCTCTCTCTCTCTCTCTCTCTCTAGCGCAATACTTGAGTTTAAGATGTGTAATAATGAGAGAGGTACCTCACCTATTTATATTCATTAGGTGAGTGCCTAAAATGACTAACTAGGTTTTCCAGGTTCGCTAATTAGGGCCGAACAACCTTGGGAGACTCAAACTACATTTTATATATTACTTTTTTGGGTACTATTTCCCCGACTTACAATGGAGTGTTTACTTCATGAATTTTACATGACCAATTACATCAAGGACATATTTGAATGGAGGAATAACATCTCTAAAGGAAAACACAACAAAAGTACAATAGAATATCTTCTGAAGTTACAATAATTTAACACTCCCTATTAACTAGGAAGGTATTCTATATCGACAACAACCATCATCACAAGTGTAAAACTGATTGGTGCATCTCTATATGTCATAGGATGTTTTGGAACATCATCATACATCTTCATCATCGATATCAATTGGATCATCTTATGCAATCTTAGTATGTAAATACCAAATCATCTTCTATCAGTATATAAATACTAAATCATCTTCTAGATCATCTTCGGCAGTATCAGTGTGTGGATACTGAATCATCTTCTGGATCGTCTTCTGTAACATCAGTATGTGAATACTAAATTATCTTCTTAACCTTCTTCTGTAACATCAGTATCTGAATACCGAATCATCTTTTGTCACGTCAGTATATGAATATTGAATCATCTTCCGAATACTGACCCTTCTTCTGTAACATCAGTATGTGAATATTGAATCATCTTCTGGACATTCTTCTGTAACTTTAGTATGTGAATACTGAATCTTCTTCTGCCACATCAATATGTGAATACTAAATCTTCTTCTTCAACATCAGTATTTGAATACTAAATCATCTTTTGAACCTTCAGTATGCGAATAGTGAATATTATTCTTCAACATCAATATGTGAGTACTAAAACATCATCTGCAACATCAGTATTTAAATACTGAAACATCATCATCTTCATCATCAGTATGTAAATATTGAAACATTAGCATCTGCATCATCAGTATGTAAATATTGAAACATCTATATCTGCATCATCAATATGTAAATACTGAAACATCATCATCTTCAACGTTAGTATGTGAATACTGAAACAACAACAACATCATTAGCATGTTAGTGCTAAAGAAATATCATCAGTAAATTCTATATCAGCATATGCATTAGCAGAATAGAGATGTTGGAACATCATCATCATCAACATAATAATGTTGAAACAACATCATTATCATCAACACAAAGTGTTGTGACTTCAACTACATCAACATTATCAGCACAGGGTGATGGGACCACAACCCTATTAGTATCATCAACACAAGGTGTTGGGACCACAACCACATCAACAACATCATCATACAAATTTTGAAGCAACATCATCATCAATATCAATATTGAAATATTGAAATTACCTCACCATCATCAATATATAAATTCTAAAACTATCTTATCAACATCAGTCTAGAAATATTGAAACTACCTCATCATCATCAGTATAGGAATACTGAAACCATCTTATCAAAATCATTATAGAAATATTGAACCTGCTACATCAATATAAGAATACTGAAACTATCAATCAATCAACAATCATCAGTATGAGAATACTGAGCCTGCTACATTAGTATGAAACTTATCAATCAAACAACAATCATCAGTATGAGAATACTAAAACTTTCTCAACAATAATCTAAACAACATCAGTATGAAAAATACCGATCCTTCTACATTAGTATAGGAATACTGAAACTATATCAGCAATCATCTCAACGATCATCAATGTGACAACACTGAAAACATCTCAACAATCACCAATCATTATTGTAACAACACTAAAACTATCTCAAGCAAACATCTCAACAATCATCAATCATCAGTGTAACAACACTGAAACTATCTCAGCAATCATATCAACAATCATCAGTATAACAATACTAAAGAAACCATCTCAATAATCATCAGTATAACAATACTGAAACCACTTACAACAACATCTTGTCTGAATTACTAACCCTTCTGGGTCGACAAGCCTAGTCAGATAGATTGATATCCTTGGAGACCAAACAATCCTTGTCTGTATTACTAACCCTTTTATTCCAAACAAGCCCAACCAAACATACTAACCACTTCTTTCCATCTAACTATCTCAGAGAAGCATCACAGTGAATTATCAGGTAGATCCATGCGAGCATTTTGTATAACTTACTAACCCTTTCGAGCCAACAAGCCTAGTTAGATAGATGGATATTCTTGGGGACCAACAAGCCTTGTCCTAGATTACAAATCCACTTGGGTTAAACTGATCTATCCAGACATACTAATCCCCCTAGGATCAATAGGTCTCGTTTGACTAACCCTTTCAGGCCAAATATTCCTAGTCAGACTTACCTTACTCTAGAATGAGCTACTGACCACTGCATCCTTCTTCCATTTACCATCACTCCCTCTTTTGAGAGAGGTCCTTTCAGACTACACCAAGTGTGTCTCGAAAGCATTCAAAGTTTACACAAGCCAGAGGCTTAGTCAATACATTTTCCACTTGTTCCTCAGTAGGAACATACTTAATCTTTACAGCTCCTTTCTGCAACTTTTTCTTTAACATTCTCTTTGACTAAATCCGCAATTGCATCGTACATTTACAACTTGCATCATTCTTCTTTTGTGTGTGATTGCATGCAATTCTCCCTACAAGTAAAAAATAATTGTATGATTAGAAAATTTTCGTAATCATATTCATAATGACATACATAAAGATATAAGCATGCAACTATTTCCGCTAATGCAACAATAATCCATATACGATAATTGTCTTCCATCTTTCCAAGACATTATTTCATAAGTAGCAATGGAATGTTGTACAACAACATAAGCCACTTACCCATCACCTGCATATTGGTAGTATATCACAAATATCCTAATATGCATAATACATTTCCTAAATCTAGAAACATATCTATGCACACATATTGAACAACTATAAATATAGGAAATGACAATTCAAATACTTATCTTTGCATGTTCGGTAGAATCCATATTGATCTCTATCTTCTTTAATTACTGGAGTCTCTGCCAAATGCGTTCAAATTCTTCGTCTGATTCTGAGGACATGTTCCTATCTTGCTCATGATCGTAAATACTGAGCAAGTCTTCTTATACCACATATCACATAGGATTGTGTCTATGTGTCCTACCAGTGCAACCCTTCTTATCCAATGATGAATCATATTCCTCATTACTCGAGGAATCTTTACTTTCTTTCTTCTCATCCGCAATATATTCATCCTTTGTTGTATTGAGAGAAACACTATGCTTTCTACAATATGTTGGAGTATGTAGTACTACCAACTCAATCGAAGTCATCATACCTTTGCAGTACCCTTTAGATACCACACCATTTTCTCTGCATATTTTACTTACATAAGTAAAATGTCTTTTGGATTTCATCATGCCTATAATATAAAGAATCATGTCAATATTTTTGAACTTTGAGATCTACATAGTCACTCCCTCTAAGGTGGAGCACCATCCTCCCTCTGCATCTGTATTAGGACATTGGCATGACATGTATCCTTCTCTATTGTTAGTATTCTTTGTATCCATCTATGTCACTTATCGAGGTCAGTAGATATCAGGATCCTTCATCTAGAACTTTGTTGCAAGTTTTCTCTTGTCCTTTATAGGATTCTATCTTCAACCTTGTAGTAAAAGTCGGGACCTCCATCACTCTAGTTGATCCTCAAGTTTCTCATGTGACTGTATCTATTATCCCATGGGTACCTATTGAGCTTGTACAAATCCTTCTATGCATAGGTGGTTCTCTGTAGAGAGTCTCAAACCATATAGGTTGTTTGATTTATTCTTCTACTTTGATTACACCAATTTTCTAGTGCAATATCCACTACTAAAGAGGTGTGTCTAGTTCCTAGAGAAGTGTCTTGCCATAATTGACTCTCTATGTTGATAGAAACCACAAACCTTACTTTGTATCTTTTGATACTTCGATTGGTGGTATACTCGATCTTGTAGATCTACTTCATAAAACTTACCTTCATGTATTGAGCTCATATAAAAAAATAATATGTATGATCGACTAGTACTTCTGGAACATATCATCCTTCCATTCTCCCTTCTTGGGAAATTATTTCGCAAGGTGTCCTTTTTCATCACAACTGAACTATTGAGTTGTGAGAAGTCCTTCTATTATTGGAGGGAATGTTCTTCCTTCTTGTTCTTTCCCTTCTTAGCTTGAGTTGTTAGGGCTTGATTTTCATCTCTCAATATGTGATATTCATAGTAGAACAAATTGATAGAGTGAATTTGGAATACCATTTAGAGTTGTAATTTATGCTTCTGTTTCTTTGACATTGTCTTCAATGACTTCTAATTACTCCTTGAGATGATATATTCTTGTGAAGTAATCATTGAATCTGACATTGCACCTTCACGTTCTTTAGTTGAGTTCTCAAGGTCATCTTCATACATGTTTTTCATTCCATCGAACATATTCTTGGGATTCTTTAAGTATGATACACATGAGATCCAATGGAGATGGAAATACTCATCTTTGTTTTGATTAGGTCCTTCTTTTGCTTTTCTTTGAATTCATCTTTGTCTGGATCTGCATCTTCTTCTTTGACATAGTTCTTCATGGCATGATTCTTCAAGTATTATAAGAACTCTATAATTCCATGCTTAGAATTTCTTGACTCTTTCAATCTTTTCCTCAAGCTTGGTACTATTTGTCATTATGATAAAAATGAGAACCTCAAATGGAAATAGAGAGGATGGAACTTACCAGTGAGAATGCTTCAACTTGATGCTTGCTTGAAGGATATTTTGAAAGAATACTTCTGGTGGGCGTAGGGTTTGATAGAGAAACCCTAATTTTTAAACTTATGTATATTTCAGATCTGATTGGATAGAAATATGTGCCTCCTTAAGGAAAGTTGAGCAGAATACTTATTTTCCCAAAACTATGGACATAACTGCAAAATATATGATGCCCTAGTTTTCTCCGGCACTAGTGTTAGGTAAAAAAAAATGAAAGTCCCCAGAATGAGAAACTTCTTACATAGAGATATGCGCCCTCCTAGTGAGAATTTGATGGTCCCCTTTCTTCATCTGATTGGTGGAGGGAAGTGCCTGGAACAAGAAGCCCTAGTTTTTCTCTGGTTTCTTCTGTATAAATTACCGATCTTGTTTCTGCTATATCTCTGATGTTTCAGCTACTCAAAATATGAAAATTTACACTAAGGTGGCCTGTTTTGTCTCCTTTCCAACCCCACAGGTTATAGCATAATTGGATTCACTAGGTGGGACTTGTGCGAAGTTTACTAAGGTGACTTATTTATGGACTATTCAACATAGCAAACTTGTATGGACTTCCATGTGTCACCATTTCACCTTCTGGTTCTGAAAATTTTATCACCAAAACTGTAGTCTATGATCTATATAGAAAATCTTGTGAAATTGTATTTAGACCTTCCTAGCCCGAGATATAGCGATTCTCCCTATGTCACCTATTTAAGGTTGAATTCTGGGAGAGGTTGGAACCTTGAGTTGGAGGAATCATATCTCCTACATTATGAAGAATTTGAGGCTGAAAATTTTACACAAGGTAGAGTGAAAATTCATTGTTTTCCTTTCATAGTTTAAGCTCCTGATCCTTCTCCAATCTCACGTTATAGTAAAAGTACCAAAATTACTAGTTTTGTCTTATAGGGTTTTCAATCATGAAACCCTAATCTTTAGTAGTTGTAGCTAAAGTAGTGTTTTGGATGCAAAAAGACTTATTTAAGGGTGTCTCTGATACCATGTTATATTTTAATGGTTATACAAGATCTAAAACATTTATCATCATAACCATAAGCAAAGGATCACTAAAATAAATACAAATGCAACAACACAAGAGAACAAAAATATCTTCCTCGAGGAAACCACAAGGGAGAAAACCTCATAAAAAATCCTCAGTATAGAATTCAACCAACACAATGTAAAAAGACAGCAACAAGAATAGTTTCTCATCTTCCATAGTAGACTCTCTCTCTCTCTCTCTCTCCAGCGCAATACTTGAGTGTAAGATGTATAAGAATGAGAGAGGTTCCTCACCTATCTATATTCATTAGGTGAGTGCCTCAAATAACTAACTAGGTCGGCCAGGTTCACCAATTAGGGACGACCTACCTTGGGAGACTCAAAATACATTTTATATATTACTGTTGTGGGTACTATTGCCCCAACTTACAACAGAGGATTTACCTCATGACTTTTACATGATCAATTACATCAAGGACGTGACTGAATGGAGGAATAATATATTCGAAGGAGAATACAACAAAAGTACAATAGAATATCTTCCAAAGTTACAATAATTTAACAATCTAATGCAAAAATAGGGTAGAGAGAGAATTATTAAATATTTGGATATATATGGAATAACTACTTGTATGGCATTAAATGTCCAGAAATCCACTAACTGCTTTTTGGGACTTGAGGTTGAAAATGAGAATATATTGTTTCATTTGTTTCTTTTAAGAAAGTCATTTGTTTTTGAATTTTAAATATTATTTGGATTATTGCATTAAATCCTAATGGCTATGGTGAAAGGGAGTAGTGATGGCTTTTAGATAAGATGGAAGCTTCTATCAATGTATGGTTTAATAGATGGTTTTCAATCAAAGGAATGTTAACATTGGTCAAACCTTAGAAGCCATTCCAATTTATTGCCATACAATGGCTTATGTCCTTAAATTGTTTCTAGAGAAGGTTAAAATATATTGTTTCAAAACTTTATGGCCTATGAAAAATGCTAAAGATAAGATTCCATTGGAAAACTATAAAGGTATCAGCTACTGAAAATAGTTAGCAGAGTGGGGACTTAAGAATATCCACCTATTTAGTTAAGATTTAGCTCCTTCAAAATTATGGAGAGTTTTTACTGATAGATGGCCTTTGGAAAAATTTAACCAAGGTTTATGGTTGATCANAACCTATATATATATATATATATATATATATATATATATATATTAAATGGAAAGATATGGTACTAGATTATATGATTGTTGGATGTAACCTAGTTTGGTGGGTTGGATCAAGAACTCAAGTTGGGGTAGGGGTGGAGTACTTATTTTAAGCTATGCTAAGGAGTCATGCATGCTAATAAAGATGATTGAAAAGCTCCAAGAGAAAGTTATATTCACATGGGAGCCGGTGGGAAACCAATTCAGCAAGGATATTTGACACCAAGAGTGGTTATTGCAAATAGATCTAGGTATAGTAGGGATACATGCAAATATGTGGTCATCCTTGATAGTATTTAAAAAAAGGGACATCTTAGGTTAAGGGAGGTATAGGACTCCCTTACTTTGTCAAAACATAAATATAGAGGCCAGTGTAGTAATATTGGGTTATAAGGATTTGATGGAGGGACAAGATCATGCTTGGTGATGGGAAGGGTCAAAATATCAAGCCCCCAAAAAACACAAGGGTCTTTCTTTGGTTGGAAACTTAGAATAATGTTCCAACATAGGAATTTATCTAGTGGAATAATATGGTGGTATTGGTTATTGTATACTTTGTAGGAATGCTAAAGAAAATGTAGCACTTTTTTTCATTCGCTTTGTTTTGCTACAAAATTATGGAAGGAGGTTGTGAACTCGGCGCCAAGATCTACAGCCCTTCGACACCAGTTTGCTCACTTATAACATCACACAATTCTTTACGAAGCACACGACTTATCCATGCAATAAAAACAATACACAGAGAGATGACAATGATTATTATTGTAGTAAGATAGATATACATCACAGAGTACTTCACAATCAGATTACAGACTCTTAAAGCAGATAGCCTTCGGAGTGCGAAGGTCGGCACTGCATACACACCACACCTAGATCAAGCTTCTGATGAGATCTTATACCAGAATGGCAAGTCTCAGAGCATACGCACTTGATTTACAGACTCAAACTATATTTTACAGACTCGATGATATAACATGTCATCAAGCAGTTCTGATGCGTTCATTTAGCACGAAGTCATGACGCAGAGCATACTAAGCCTTTCAGACTTACAGACTCAGACTCAAGAAACCGAGTAGACTACTTGCTCAAGACTCCAGACACTTGCAGAGCTCACTACTAGCTCGATGCAAAGACTCAATGACTCAATGACCCGATGATCTCAAATGAGCCCGAGGGGTCTTATTTATACAATTTTAGCCAGTCACTCGGTGACTAAGAACTGGCACTTACCGGTCAAAAAGTAGATCCGGTTACCACAACCTACACTAATAGGTCAAAACCGAATCATCCAGGGTGACAAGTGGGGACAACCACTGTCGTTATCTCGTCCCTTAACTGGCCAGCGGCATTACGGGGACCTGGAATCTTCTGTCATGGCCGACAAACTCCAGACATAGTACAAAGTGGAGCACTAACTAGCCCACGTCAGTTTATTCCTAACTATTACAATGTGGAGTTATCTCCGACCCACGGCGGGTGATGTGTTGGCAACCATGCTGGCCAACTCAGCCTTTTAGAGGGCCCACGACTGCTTCCGTTCAGTCATATGGATCACACCCTTGTAGCCATTCTTCTTCAAAATCATCTGAGTCATATGCATCATGACCAAACAATGTATTATCATCATAGCCTTCTTCTGGCACAAGTGGAGGAGGTGGATACAGGAACTGAGAGAAACATCTTTCAATATCTGAGCCTTTGAATAGTGGATTCGGCTCACACAGGAATTCTCCTCTGAAAATGGATTTAACTTTCTAGTCCAGTGGGATTTCTCTGGTTGTAACTCTGGACTCTATCTGGTCACCAATGGCGGATCTTCGAATGAACTTCTGTTGGACATAGATCCGATTTCCAAGTGGTTCGTAGGTTCCTCCTTCGTGAATGAGCTTGAATTTAAACCACTGGAAGTTCTGGTGAGCAACTTCAAGATCGGCTTTTAGGTGCAAAATGAAGTTTGCACGCCGATTTTCCCAGTCTGTTCTTGGACAGAAGGTATCCAAGAAGACATCCGTCCAACTAGACCATGTCTGGTTAAATGCGAGATCAGCTGGATCTGCGCAAATGATAATACTGCCTTTCTCTCTGCAGTATTGGAGGATAAGATTGTACGACATCCATGTGAGGCGGCCATCACATAGATCAATATATTTCTCTCCATTATTATCCTCACCAACCCATAATTCTCTGCATTCTGAAATCTTCAGATATGCATCTGCAAAGCTTTGGAATGCATCTTTCTCCCATCTCTCTAGGATCTGCAATTTACATGGCGATGTCTGGATCTGTTTGACCAGGGTGAGCTGTAGAAATCTTTTTGCCTCATCTGTGGAAGCAAACTCCAAAGAATCAATACGGAATTCTTTGGGGAAGGTATTGTCCCAAGGTAGGATGAACAATCCTTCTTTCTGAAGGAGCTCTTCTGGTGTCTTCAGCTTTCGAGCTCTCTCCTTTTCTTCCTAGACTATCTGCCAGGTGGTCTTTATGGCTTCATCCGCTTCTGGATCTTCAATGTTCAGTCTGGTGCGAAATTCTCTTCTCATGGCTGCTTCTGTCATAGGAGCCTTTCCTTTTGTTGGATCTCGATGAGGATCCATATCCTGATCATCTGCTCCTGAACTTCCTGCAGAAAACATCTTCAATTCCTTTGGCTGCTGTTTTGCTGATTCCCTGGTTAACATGTCAGCCAAACAATTCAAATAGCCTGGATTATAAACAATTTCATAATCAAAAGAATTTAACCAAGAAAACCATTTTAAGATACGGCTACTATTTTCAGCCATTAAACTTTCATTTTTGAAGATGCCTGGCATGATCTTCAAGTCTGTGCGGATGGTAAACTTGACGGGTTTGAGAAACAGCTTGAAGTGATTGACAGTTTTCTTAACAACCAATATCTCTTTATGGCTTGACGGATAATTTAATTCTGCTCCTTTAAAAGCACCGGATCCGTAGCCACAAACATTTTATTTACCGTTAATGGCTTCTAACAATATTCCTCCCCATGTTGACGAAGAGGCGTCTGTTTCTATGATAAGCTGACCATTACCGGTAGGTAGGGAAAGGGAAGGCAGTTCCATAACTTTCTTCTTAATTTTCCGAACTGCTTTACTCATTTCAGCAGACCATTTAGGCGGGTTTTTTCTTAACCTCTGCTGAAGAATCTTAATGTCTTCGGCCTGTTCTTTGTAGAAGGGCCGAATGTAGTTCAAAGATCCCAAAAATCTCTGCAACTGTGTCTTGTCTGTAATTTCATCAGGAAACTTATCAAAGCATGACAAGACATGGTTCTGAAGGATTACCTGTCCTTGCTGGATCTTAAAACCCAGAAATTCAATTTCGGTCTTACCTATTTCCATCTTTGGTTCTGACAGGACTAATCCATGTTTATATACTAATTCGTAGAATTTCTGCAGATGCTTCAGGTGTTCCTGCAGACTGTGAGAGCAAATTAGTATATCATCAATATAAACCAACACCCAAGGGTATTCTCTGAAAATGTCCTCCATGCGTTTCTGAAATTCGGAGGGAGCGTTGTTGATTCCGAATGGCAGCACTTTCCACTGATATTGTCCTCTGGGTACCAGGAATGCTATCTTAAACCTATCTTCAGGTTTAATACCAATCTGGTAGAAACCTGACTTTAAATCGAACTTGCTGAAGATCATGCAGCCATTAATCCTTTGCAGGAGGCTGGATTTGTTAGGAAGAGGGTAGCGAATCTTTTGCAATACAGCATTAAGCGGTTTGAAATTTACTACTAACCGTGGATTACCTCTCTTTTGCTCAGAGTGTTTGTTGACAACAAATGCTCTACATGCCCATGGACTCTTTGCTGGTTCTATCAGACCTTTCTGTAAAAGTTCTTGAATTTCTGCATCATAGAACTTTACCTCGGAAGGAGACATTAAAGCGGCTGAGGCTTTCATGGGTCTGATCTTCTGACTTGGATCATAAGGCAGAGAGACAAAATATTTTTCTCTTGTCCAAAATGCATTTGGACTGTCTGAGCAACAATATTTTCGCAGCTTCTCAGTTATTTCAGATAATGCCTTTTCACCGTGCAACTCTGAGAAGACTTTACTGCGCTCCATTTTCATGAGCTGTGTAGGGTTAGGTGACTGTACAACTGACGGCTCAGGTAATGGACAAACAGGATAATTTCTAAAAGAAAGTGGCATCCTAACATATTTATTATCAAATGTACAGATAAACAGCTGCTTATGATGGTTAAAGAAATATGGGCTAATTTGGTGGAGAAAGTTAGAACCTAGGACCACATCTTCACCCATATCATCCATTCTATAAATGGTTAGCTTTCTACAGACCTGAT
This sequence comes from Pseudotsuga menziesii, assembly GCA_001517045.1. Classification (NCBI taxonomy): domain Eukaryota; kingdom Viridiplantae; phylum Streptophyta; class Pinopsida; order Pinales; family Pinaceae; genus Pseudotsuga; species Pseudotsuga menziesii. Next base: position 82,030 of record LPNX010464985.1, on the reverse strand, counting down.
TGAATTTAACAATGACTTCTGCTTTAGCCTGTAGACGAATGGGTGCTCCATTAATGGATGTTCCGCCATCAATAGTCTTTTCCCAGTAGTAACTAGGAAAAACTGATCCTCTAGCAAGGTTAACTTGACACCCTGAATCTATCATACAAGAAAGGGTATAGGGATTATATTCACAAGGATGAAAGGAAACAGTAATATACAATTTCGGACCTGAAATCATGGACAAGCTGATAGTTTGTTGTTGAAGCGGAGGAGAAGACGGAGGGGACTGTTCTGGTGTTTCTTCTTCCTTTTCTTCTATGCTCTCAGTGTTTAGTGCACTCTCATAGTGCCTGCTGAGATCATCGTCCGATGATTGATCTCGTTCTAGCTGAATTACCTTAACTTCACTTTTCTTATCTTCTATCTTCTTACAGAGTTCTCTGAGCTCTGTCTGCATCTCTTTGATCTCTAATTTCAGCTTCGCTTCTCGGCTCTTTTTGAAGCTTTGTCTTTCTTGATGCCCTTCTGGATAATTCTTATAAAGCTCAGCAGGGCTGTATGATACAGAAGCTTCATACTCAATATTCTGTTTCCCTTTGCTGCTATTAAGCTGTTGTAATAGCTGTTTCTTCTTTTCTTGTAGAAAACTGCGTTCTTGAAACTGGTATGGCTCAAGCTCTGAAAGCCTGAGATCTAAGGCAGCTATCTGCTTCTCCAGTTCTTGTTGTTGCTTGGCAGAAGAAAACATACAGAAGTTAAACATGTTTATGCTGAAATCAAAATATGGTATCTGGAACCCCCCTAAATTTGCTTCCGATTCGGATTCAGAAGAGGAAGAATAGGGAGCAAATTTATTAAGGTCGGGCTGATCTGAAACATCAGATGCACTGGCTGACTCTGAGTCAGAATCTTCAGGAAGATAGAGAATTTCACCAGATGGTGGCTCGTCTGGAGCAGGTCATTCCCACCATCATGAGTCAAGATTGTCACAGAAAGCTGCAAGACGGGGCTTGCTTTTCTTCTTGGGGAACTTGTTTGCCCAATGACCAGGTTTACCACAAAAGAAACAATTCTTAACAGTTGCCTGGGAAGAACGACGATTAAGAAACTTTCTGGGCTTAGCAAAATGCTTAGCCTTCCTGGGATAACCTTTCTGTTTTCTGGAAAACTGCAAGGGTTTATCTTTATAATGATACCTTGGTTCACTTGTATAGAAACCCTTCTTTTTCTTCGAATGGCATTTACATCCAGTCTGCAAATGTCCACGGTTGTGACTACCACAACCCCAATCCGGCATCTGAGCAACATTTTTACAAAAGGACGGTGTGAACATGTCCTGATGCAGCTTGAAATCCTTTTCAACACTTTTTTCCAGGCAATGCTCTTGCCAGGTTTCCATGATATAAGCATGAAGCTGTGCAATGGAAATACCTTGATAACTGATATGGCGATCTTTCATAAACTTCTCCACTGCGTCTGGTACATGACCAGGAAAACTTCGCAAATAATGTTTTAAATAAGCAGAATAATTAGCTTTTCCTACATAAATCAACAATTTCTGCATATAACAAAAATATTGTTGAGCCTGCGATAGATTACATAATCTAGCAGTCATGAATAATGAAGCATAATGTTCTGGCTCAATATCCAGGTCATCACCATAGAATTATTTAGTGAGGGCCTTCAAAATTTGCTAGTATGCGTCTCAGGCTCTTAACATATTATCTTTTGCCTCTTGGGGCAAATGTTTCCACCATTCTGCGGCAAGACCTGAGAGTCCTGCTACTATATGATTTGCCAAATATAGACCTGTAAGAGTGGCATCTCTCGTACGCTGGGCTATGGTCCAATTCTGGAGTAGATTAAGGGCGGCCTTAATTTCTTCTCTACTCTGACAACCTATGTTTAGGACCGGATGGTCTGGCATCTATGAGATCAGGTTGTTCATGGAGGTTACACCAAAGTTAGTGTAGAACCTTGGACCAGAGGATGCTGATGGCATGGAAGTGTCCATCTCAGGAAGATTAGTTTCTGTATTTTCTGGTTCATTCTTGATTAAAGCATGACCAGAGGGTTGTCCTGAGAACATCTGCAAATCATAGTACTTGCTTTCTAGTGCAGGTGGCAACTTTTGAATTACATCTACCCAATCACGCAGGTTTTTTAACTCAGCTTCAGATTTCCCAAAATCAAAATCTGGTTTGTTGGGGTCTCTTTCAGGGACATGGAACATCCCAAATGAGAAACTCCACTCGAGTTGAGGAGAGGCGGGTTTCTTCTTTTCATATCCTTTAAGAGCTAAGTATATGGCCATCTTGCTGACTTCAGGGGCTTTCTTTTGTTTTAGCTTACTGCTAGCAGCAATAAGTTCTTCAATTTTCTGAAGTCTTCTTTCAATACGATCTACTGCTTGGCTTACAACATATTTGATTTCTTCAGAGTCCGGTAATAAGTGATCTATCGAACCCAGCTTGGCTTCTACTGCAGCTATATGGTCTTTTTCTTCAGCCATGGCACTTCGCAGTTTTAAGAGATCTAGAGCAATCTCATCTAGATTCTTCGCAGTCATCTTATGCTGCAGATTTCCCCAGTTAGCAAGTTTTGCTTCATCTGAAACAGACTCATCTGATCCAGAGGACTTAACAGGTAAAAACTCTTTCTTAACTTGCCCATCATTTGAAAATTGTCTAAAGGGAAGATCTAGAAGATTTCTACCAGGATGGTAGGACTTTTGGTTATGATTGTTTGTAGTTTCTACTGCGTTGTTTTCTCTAGGCAGATTAAAAGTAAACATACCTAGGCTATGCTGTTTATTTTTCAGATGCTGAAGTTTTTCTTTGTTCTTTCTGTAGGCGGGGCAGTTTTGATGCTGACCGCGATGTTCATGGTAGCCAAGTCCAGAATAGGATGGTTCAGAATGTACAGAAGCTGGCACACTATGTGAACTAGACACATAGGATGATCTAGTCAAAGAAGAATATTTATTTACAGGAAGAAGATCTGGTTCTGGATATCTAAAAGAGTTCGAGCTTTGATCAAATTTCAAAGGTTTTGACATAAGAGATTTTTGAGCAGCCTCATAATTTCTCAGCTCTTTATACTTGATCTCCCATTGCTGGGGATACTTTATAGTAGTCCAGTCAAATGTGACAGGCTGAGTATGTTTGGAATGGTCTTGTTCCACCACGCTGTGCAGGTGCGAACTCTGATGGACCTTTTTATGGAGAGGAGGCATAGTGTCATTACCAAACCGGATACAGACCAAACTCTTTAACTGTATGATTCGAGAACCAGTCATCATACTGAATCCTTGAGGAAGAATATAGGCTTTTAGGAGGTCATAGATGTAAGGGTCATCTAGACTGATAGAGAATTTTGGAAAGATAGTTCCAAAAGCAGGGCCATTATGAAGGGGTGCAGTGAAACCACCAATGATAGCATGAGCGAAGGATGTATGTCTGGTGTCAATTGCAACACATAAAGAATGTACAGGCAAAAACGGACGAACAAGCGGATTTAAACCTAGACGGATAGCACCTAAATGAGCATATTTATAGCCTTTACTTCGAGCCCAGTCAATCTGAGATTTATCAATGAGATTAATATGGATAGGGTCTTGTGAATCAGTAAAGGGGATATCTATAGAAGACACTTTAATCTGTGAACAAGAAAAATAATTCCAACCAGTGAGCTTATAGACATCTTTAGGAAGTATTTCTGGCAGTTGCCAATCTATAGAAGGATTAGATTGGTCAATATGAATAATTGAGGAAGATGGAGAGGAAGAAGAACACTCAGCGAATGATGAGCGTCTTTCTGCTAAGGATACTTCATTATTTTCATCCTGCTGACAGTCTAATACTGTAGGAGTAGTAACATCCATTGTGGGATCCATTTAATGAAGGTTTAGTCTCCTTTTAGGCCTAACAACGAGATTTACGGTGCCTCAATAAAAAACGGCTATTACCCTGACTACGGCCTCTTAAAACCTTACTGGAGTCCTACAATTACTCAATAGGTCATTTCCACCTATCTACGGGGAGTGTTACTAATTAGACATTTATCAGCAAAATTAGAATAGTAAAGTACAGTGCAACGACTTACTATTAATTGCAGAGTACTGTTCCTCGGATTTTACTGTTCCTCGGCTGTTATGGCTCTGATACCAACTCGGCGCCAAGATCTACAGCCCTTCGACACCAGTTTGCTCACTTATAACATCACACAATTATAAGAGAATATTAAGAAATATTTAAAAAAAATAGCTAAAAGAGATTGGGGGGAGCATGTCTCTTCTATTCTTATTGCTCTAGAGAGAGAGAACATTTGGAAAATCATGAACCACCTTGTGACATTTAGAAGTATGCCGAAACATGACATGCCTTGTGACATCACAAAAGGATCCATAATTTTAGGGATACACTTTTATACATGTTTCTTAAGAGACACATAACTAACACCAATGCAATGCTATCCACGATGTTTGACAAATGTCAATTACATTGCATTAATGTTTCTTAAGTGAAATCTAATTGATGCCAATGCAATGCTATTGACATCTGTCAAACATTGTCAATACAATTGTATTGGCATAGGTTAGATGTATCTTAAGCAACATGTATTAAAAATGTATATTAATATAAATTTGAATGCGGGGACTTGCAAGATGATACTAAAAGTTGATCATGCAGTGGGAGGATTGTTTAAGGGATAATCAACCCTTTGCAAAATTAGAACATAAATTACCATGTTATATTAATTTAATAAATAATCCTTTGCAAAAATATATCACAAATCATCAATATCTTAACTTTCACAATCATAATTTTTGTTTAATAAATATTAATGGAGAATACATAAATAAATATTGATAGAATATGAGTTTAGATTTATTCTAATATTGCAATGTAGTATATGATGGTATCCTTGAGAGGCCAATTGAAATAAACCAAGAAAACCACTAGTAACCACTAAGATTCGACAATAAATGCATAAAACACAAGGAAAATCCATAACATAACCATATCTATTATTATTAATTCCATAAACACTAGTATTTACATATAAAATGGCCTCCCTTTCTGAGGTGAGTGAATGTGGTGAGGTTTCTTAATATGTTGCTAGACTATGATGTTCTCTAAAGTTTAATGATGCAATGATAAATGGATACATTACAATATTATTGGATCTGAACTCTTAAACAGGACAATGAAAATTAATAAGAAAACCACCATTAACCACTATGATTCAACAATAAACACATACGACACAAGGATATGGCATAAAATATTAATTTGTGTCGATATCACCTCTTAAATAACTAAAGGAACTAAGTATTTAAGATTATGACACCTAACTAACTGAATAGATAACCAAGACAAAGTGAGAAATACAATTAAATGCAACTACTATGTGACTCGATCTAGTGCTAACAACCTCTCTCATGACTATAATTTTCCTTGACTACAATTCCATATCAAATTCATCTTGAACATCGTCTAAGTTGAGATATCACTCACAAAGATCATAATTTCGATCCAAGCCTTTAGAATCATTATAAGGATTGTTCAAAACAACATCTACAACATCTAACGCTAAGTCATCATCAATGTACTCATCATGATTGAGATGTGACTTGGAGATTGTTTTGTCAACCTGGTTTCCCCCTTCGTCTAATTCCACTTCTTCCTCAATCTCTCCAGTCACAACTTCTTCTTCTTGAAAATATTCATCTTCAAGAAAAGTGTACTTTACAGGTCATCCTCTTGGATCAAATCTAACAAAAAATGACTAACCTTCTCTACCTGGTACCTCTGGAAAAAATAGTTGCTCACACTAACTTGGAAATACATATGGATATGTATCCTGCTCATACCTATTACTATTAATCATGGTAAATCCATTGTTAAGAAAAATAACCATCCTTTCATAACCTTGCAACAACAATTTATACCACCTCACCTTGAAGAGAACCACTTTGAAGGATTTAAAGTCTATATTCAAGATATCTTCCAGTTATCCATAGTACCTCAAATCTGAAGTGACTGGATGTTTATCACCCTTATGGGAAATATTGGTAACCTAGAAAATTGCAGTAATACCACTATCACATGTTTTTATCTTGTCATCCAACTCTTCGGTGCAGTAATTTCTTCCATTGCACCACATAGCCTTATGATGCTTTACTTGCATTCTCAATATATATGTTATAAATGGATTGTTAGGAAATTATAAGTATATATATAATATAATGTGTAATAAAAATAGAAAAATGTGTTTTTAAATAGAAAAACAAATGGTAGACATGGCTTACATTTCTACTATCTTTTGCACCATATGCTAAATCAATTTGTTGTTGGCTTAAAATTGTGTCATAATCCAAATAAGCCTTTATGATCATCTCTGTCAAATAATTCCATCTTAATTCACCATAAACTTATTGACATCGTTATTTCCATGTCTTCGTAAAATCAATATTATTTGCAATGTATACATGAATTTCATTCGACTTTGCACTGCCCAAAACAATGACAAAAAACATGTTTCTTAAATAACAAAGTTGTTAAGTAGTCTATAACCAAAAACATGTATGGAGATATTAAATACAATAAAATATTTTACATTTGAATTTTCTCTATATACCATTCCCCAAAAACACCTCCTAGTAGAATTGGCATCCCAAAGGAACAATGCATCCATATCACCCACTACTTGGGGTAGGTAATCACTAAAATATATAGTGGATTGATATAGCATGTACCCTTAAACCATCAATCCTTTTGGATGTAATCTATGTCTAGAAAATTCCTTCAATGCTTTCAAGTGCCTGTCCACCAACCACATTGACCTTGTGTGCACAATTCCACATATTTCAATCTTGTCCACTGAGTGTAATAGGTAGTGTTCATGTGCATTAAAAAAGGATGGAGGCAGATACTTTTGCATACCACACATAAGTTGGGGAATATATCTTTTCAAATACATGATACCTTCCTTATGTATTTATTTAGATGAAAAACACATAAAAGTGAAATGAAAATTGATTTGTCAACATTCAAATATAAGACAATAAAAGAAAGTATTGAGCCTCTATACAATCAATATTAATTTAACTATAACTTTATACATACCTCATATACTTTCCAAGATCACAAATAACCTTCTTAATTGTTGGTTGTGGAGCCTTATCTTCCAGATTCAGAGATGTTATTGTTCACTTGTGTTTGTACCCCTATTTTACTATACAGTCATCCTAGTTGGGGGGTGTAGGGGGATATCGTCCCCCTATGGGGGTACGAGGGCCAGTGTTCACCCGGCGGGGGTTCAGGGGTGAAGCTCCTGAAAGAATTTTTTGGGATGTTTTTTGGCCAACAGTTTGGGGATCCATGGTATTGGGTGACTCGTAGTATTTTACCATGGTAATTCCCCTATAAAAGGAAATCATTGTGATACGGTTGTGTATTGTATTGTAGCATTATAAAAAATATCTGTGATTGTGTGAGAGAGACTATGAGAGTGTGAAGAGGAAGTGCAATGGGATTGTTGCAAGTTGCATCCCTTCATTTTGTTGGATGGTATAATAATAAAGGACTAGAAAATTATGTGTTGACATATCCCATCTTGGGTGAACCACATTATATTTGTGTTTCTCTTGTAATGTGTTTAAGATTTGCATCATGTTTAATTATTTAATTGTATAATTACTATTTCTCTGCGATCTTGTTTTTCTAATAATTGGTATCAGATCCAAAAGGTGTATTTGGCTAGTAAAATCATGGGAAATAAGGGTTCCTAGTTCAAGTGGGAGAAATGGCAGAAGAAGGAAAGTTTAGAGTCAAGAAAATTAATGGCAAAAAATACCAATTATGGAAGATGCAAATGGAGGACTATATGTACTAGAAAGATCTATACCTACCATTGGGAGGAAAAACAAAACAATTGGGGACTATGAAAGATGAAGAATGGGAGGTTCTTGATAGAAAGGAACTAGGAACAATGCGGTTGTGCTTGAATTCGTCGGTGGATTTCAATATATCAAAATAAAAGAAAACAGATGGTGTGATGAGCACATTGGCTAAGCTCTGTGAAAAACCATCGGCTTCCAACAAGGTATTTTTAATGAAGTGTTTATTTAATATGAAGATGTTAGAAGGTGGATCTGTTGCTGACCATTTAAATGAATTTAATACGCTTACTAGTAAGCTAAGTTCTATAAAAGTGTTCTTTCATGATGAGGTTATGGATATTCTAATCGTATGCTCATTGCCAGAAAGTTGGAATAGCTTGGTCAAGGATGTAAGTAACTATGTCCCTATTTCAAACACTATTAAATTTGATGATGTTGTTGGTGTTATTCTTAGAGAGGAAATGTGAAGAAAAAGCACAGGTGAGACATCAGGTAATGCGTTGACCATGGAGAGAAGGGGGAGACAAAAGGAGAGAGGAAGGATCCTAGGTAATTACATCAATTCTAGAAAGGGAAGAAACAATTCCATATTTGGAAATATATAGTGTTGAAACTCTGGTAAGAAATGACATCTAAAGAAAGACTGCAAAGCTCCAAAGAAGAAAGGAGACGGGAAACACGACACTACTCAGGAAGAAAATGTAGCAGGTGATGTGTTACAAGATGATTTGATTATTTCATTAGATAATACTAGTGATTACTGGATAGTAGATTCTTGGGCTTTAGGTCATGCTACACCCCATAGGAAATTCTTTCATGATTATGTTCCAGGTGATTTTCAACATGTTTTAATTGGGGATGATGAACCATGTAAAATTGTTGTAATGGGTAAGGTACGGATTATAATAATGGAAATGAATGGATTCTAAAATATGTAAGGAATATTCATGCTAGAAAAATAAATATGATATCAACAGGGAAGCTAGGAGATAACAGTTGTTTGTCTACATTTGAAAAAACGTGGTGGAATATCACTAAAGGAGCACTGGTAATAGGAAACAGAGATAGGATAGGTACTTTGTATTTATATCCCCATAATACTGATTATTCTATCTCTGTAGCTTCCACAGAAACAGGTGCAACGTTGTGGCATCATAGGCTTGGCCACATGAGTGACAAGGGAATGCAGATTCTCCATTCAAGGAAATTGCTTCCAGATTTGAAGCAGGTGAGTTTGGAATTCTGTGAGAACTGTGTGTATGGAAAACATAAGAGAGTTAGATATATCAAGGTTGGGAAACAAAAGAAGAGTGAAAAGTTAGATATTTTGCATACAGATGTATGGGGATCGGATCATTTACAATCTCTTGGTGGCTCTCATTATTATGTTACTTTTATTGATGATGCAACTAAAAAAATTTGGGTTCATTGCATTAGACAGAAATTTGACGTGTTTGCTACTTTTAAGAAGTGGAAATATTTGGTTGAAAATGAGACAGGAAAAACTTTGAAATGTCTCATATCTGATAATGGAGGTGAATACTGCAACAAGGGTTTTGATAGTTAATGTTCATACAATGGGATTCATAGAGAGAATACAGTCCCTATAACACCACAAGAAAATGGTGTGTCAAAAAGGATGAACAAAATGATCATCGAGCGTGCAAGGAGTATGAGATTGCATGCATGGTTTCCCTTACAATTTTGGGTTGATGTTGTATACATTGATGTTTATTTAATAAATAGAGGGCCTTCAAGAGATTTGGATGGTGGAATTACATAGGAGGCATGGATAGGTAAAAAGGTAAACTACTCATTTATTAGAACTTTTGGTTATGAAGCATCTATCCATATTAATAAATAAAATAGAACAAAACTTGGGGATAAATCTAAGAAATGTAACTTTATTGGATACAGGGTTGATCATTTTGGTTATCGCTTCTGGGATTATGAAAATCACAAAATCATTAGGAGTAGAGATGTAGTATTCAATGAAAAGGTTATGTACAACTATCAGTTGCAGGGAAATAAAGAGGAAAAGGAAAACACATAGTACACAGTGCTTGATGAAATCAAAGAAAATGAAGTTACAAAAGCACCATAAAATCAAGAGAAATAGTAGGTACCTCAAAATCCTACAAATGTAAGAATATCTATCAGGTTAAGTAGACCCGCTAAATGATTCTTTCCTTCACTGTATTATTTATTGATTCCTAATTCTAGTGAACAAGAATGTTATGAATATGGAATGCAGGTAGTGATATGGAGAGAAACTTCCTATGGCTTGGAGTAGACCACAATAGAATGAATGACACTAGAAGTCAATCCATTCCAGTGTGCAATAGAAATAAATGTAGATAAAATTAATGGATATGAAGTGAACCTTATTCTGGACGGTTGATGTAGATCCCCGTTGAGATTTTCCAACACGCTTGTATTCATAATTCGCTCTCATTAATAGCAAACAAGACAAGCATGCTATATATCAAAGTGTTAGGCCTACTCTAGAATATATAGATCATCATGTATAATCAAATAACTACATCCATGGAAAAAATATCCATAGTTATGCACATGTATTGGACGAGAAATGGATATTTATATTAATAAAATAGATATAGAATAGTGACAAAATCTGTCGGCACCTTATTGAAATAGAGAAACCAAGTCTTCCACTTGGGCCTCCACCACTTCAATCCTCCATCACAATGGAAAGCTTACAAAGAAAAGGAAATATTGGAAAGAGCAGCAATGTGTGCTCCAAAGGGAAAAAGGGATGCAGACTTAAGCATAAACAAGTGAGGTAACAATGAACTATATTTTCCTTTCTCTCCAAAATTCTCCTCCTTCAATGCATCAAAGAGGCTCAATATATAACTATCCAAATAGGCAATGGAGGGTTGAATCCAAGTTTTTTCCAGGCATATGGAAGGCCAAGGTTCAATTTATTCAGGACTCTATTAGGAAAACTCCAAATATTTTTGTCTTTATGCACATTTCCCTATGTACACGGGTATTGGCTCAAAAGCTACATGTACAAGCGGGTATTGGTTTAAAAGTCATGTATACACATAAACATGTGTTTTTTGTGAACTTTCTTGGTTGATCAAAGTATAACTTGAGCAAGGGGGGTCCAAGGAGTCTGCAAAGGGATATGGAAGGCCATAAAGGTGTGATCTACCAAGTGTGGTAAAATCAGCTATAACAGATGCCCCCTAATTTGTGAGACTAGAGGGTAACATGATGGCCAAAATACATTATATCCATCCCAGAAGTGGAATAATGAATACCCAAGTGTAAGAACCAACCACTCCTTAGTAGAATACAATGATAAATCTCAGCATGTGACTGCAAATATACCTGCAATAGTCCCAGATACATAAGAGTACAATGGCCATGAATAGGCATGATATACAAATGTCATGTGTGGTCATTTCCATGTACAATAAACAATGAAAAAGATCTCCATAGTGGATGAAGATATATGATACTATACTAGAATCTAGTCGTGAGAGTTTATATCACATGAATACTAGCATGATCAAAGAGATAGAATATGTGGAATGCCACCAAGATCAGAGGTTTTCTATGCAAACCGCTACGAGTACATGTCCCATCACATGAATAAAGGTGTTGAGGTTGAACATGATGGTCCATCATCTAATTACCGGTCATTGATGTATACCGTTAATAGACGCGGGATATCCCATCGATAATGATAATGGGAATCAAGGTACATAGTGCAATATAATGAGTGTGAATATATGTGTTGAGGTCGAACACTTGAAAGAATCCATCGATCAGGGGACATTGATGTATTCCCAAAACTGTCGATTGCGAGAGAACCTACCACTGGTGATTGTAAGTATCAAGGAACTCAAATTTACTCTAGACTCCTATTCTAGAATAAATGATTTGAAGTCAATGGAATGGAATCCAGTGGAAGGAGGGAATTAGGGAATCCCCCATCAACCGACATAAGGTACTCAATAACACTAGATAATGTGGAATAACACAAATGAACAAGATGTGCATGGATCAGTAACTGTACTGAGAATGGTCGACATGCAAAGTCAAGATAACTGAGGAATGTATGACTCAGGATAGACTTCCTTCGAACAAGAGTATAAGGAAAATGGTGACTGAATGTAAGTAGCATAGAATAGACATGTAAACTGGGACAACTCTATGACATAGGAGGCATTAATAGAGGCTCCATAGGGACTAGAAGCATAACCAGTCGATGGAGAAAAAACAGAATAACGACTAAAACTCCTAAATTCATACTAATAACCCAACCAATGGATGTGATGTACAGTGCTTTGTTCGAAGGCGACACGACTCAACAACTGCCAAAAGTAATATCATTTCTCGTCTAGATTTTTATTTATTTATTTATTTATTTTCACTTTTTCAGATTGAAAATATTGAAAAAGAATAAAAGTTCTTATAGTATACAACTAGGAGGATATGAGTGTCACGGGAAATCAAACTAGTTCCAAGCAGTGGAACATACCTATGCTCAATGCAAGGAAGCATGTGCAGGATGAGAACGCTTGGGGGAAGGTCTCCTCCCAGTAAGGGATGATCAAGCTGCAAAGGATATTAAAAAGGCTCTGCTTGGATAGGATTGAGACAAGATTGGGCTACATGGCTAATAACTCTGAAGCAGGGAGCTGGCATAAAGCTCAATAAGGAAAGAAAAATGCATGCATTGCAATTACAACTTGATATACAAGGGATTCCTTGTGGGATATGGCCAACATAAAGTTTAAGAGGGATATGAAGCTATTTCTCAAGGACATGGCAGGACTATAAGGGGATCCCAAACCTAGAGGAGGAATCTCAACATGTGTACCAATCTGCAAAACGAGATCTAACTAGGGCACCCATGAATAGGAAATATCTACCACTTACATAATGTCACTTCTAAATAATAGTATGAAGGTTTCATGACATTATGAAGTGGGTTCATACCTAGAGTGAAGGTGACATGGTCATAAGGCAATGCATCATGCAAGAGGATGTGGAGTCCTAACCTATATGCTAGTTCGAAATTATACCTCTAATAGATATGCACAAGTCAAAGTCTCAGTCAAAGTATGCTCAAATCAGGTCCCTACACCACAACATTAGGCCAAAACAATCCAAAATAGTTAATAAGGGTCCAAACTATAAAGCAGTGGGTAAAAATTTCAAAAAAAATTCTATAAAATAGTAAAAAATTCATTTTTTCCATACCACTTGGAATTTTTATCACACATAATGCTTTTGAACCACTAACTTGAAACACTGATTATGGGAGCTATAGGCCATGAAATCAAGAATCATTTGGATCAGGTAATTCTTCATCCCATCCTCTTTCATTTTAATGTTTTTATTTTAATTTTCAGTGGTTGAATTTTATTTTTGGGGCACCCCAAAATTGGCGTTTTCGGCCCACGCCGAAAATCTCTCAATTTCTGTGTATAAGGCTTGCTATACGTAGAAAATACTTTGATTTCCATGTCTATCCACAACATTTTGAGAAACAGTTGCATACAAGGTCATGCATACCAATTTTGGGGGGTGAAAACTCATGAAAATCTTATGTTTTTGGAATGGCGTGAACGCGAATATGAAAATGTGGAAAGGGATATAATCACTGATCAGATGGCCCAACAAGCTTTAAGTGCATGTAGATTATATAAATTGTGGAGTCTTGGTAGCTTGATGGATAAACCAAGACTACTCCATATACTGGTGGACTATTGGGATCCAGACACATAAACCTTCCAGATCAATGGGATGCTCCTCATCCTTGAGGTTGAGGATATCTCTTTTATCACTAGACTATCCTGTAGAGGGGGTGTAGTCAATATATGAGCTTTCCAGGTTGGAGGTTGACTCACAAATGAGGAGTATGTTGTATTTTACTGCCTCCCAGCCACAGAAAAGGTTGGGAGTCATATCCCAATGAACTCTATCAAGAACCTTGGCCTCAATGCCATACTAATAGCACTAGGAAAGACTGCAGGATTGGAATCTCTCCATTAGGATTCCAGGACGTTGATGTTCTATGCAGTGGAGTGCATGAGGCCCACCATCTATGACTAGAGTACCTCGTTGTTGGGTAACATGAAACAACAGTTGTCAAAATGCAAGATGGGTAGAACACGAAACTTTGGTTTTGCAAGAATATTGAGTACATTCTTATTTGAGTGTGTACCAAGGCTAATCCCAAGAGTGGAGATCACTCCTCATCGTGCTCGGGATCCATCTCAGCAGGACTGTAAAAATGTGACGTGGAGGCTAGGAGGAGGGTGAGTGAATATGCCCTACCCACAAGACTTTTCTAGGCAGATCATAGCTATAGACGAATACCCCTATGAGGGTATAGACTTCTGTAGTGATCCAGACATGCCTATTCCACAGGGATCTGCATATGGCGACATTGGAAACAATCCCGACTCTATTTTGTTTTTGAATTATTTAATTTTTTTTGTATTTTTTGATATAGTGAAATCAAAAAACATGTTTTTGGGTGGTGACACATACTGATACTGTTCATGTGTATGCATATGTTGGACCTAGATGAACAGAAGGCTTCCCTCAACATAGTCGAAGTGGGAGAGGTGATGATATAGTGGGTGTGGATGTAGAGCACACGCTCCAAAACATCCACACAAACTCTATTCAATTGACACACAGGGTTCCCATGGAACAAGTCAAGGACTTTCCTGAGGCAATGCAACGATAGGTGGTGGGTGTAACATGCACATGGGTTCATTTATTCAGATGGCGATCTAGAGTTGTCATGTGTTTTCATTATCAACATCCTACTCCAGAGTCTTAGAGGCCTAGATGTACTTTTTGTATCGATCGTGTAGTATATTTTGGTGGCTTGAAAGCCCCACTTTTTGTGTCATGACATTATGTATTATCACGCCACTTTTTTTGGACTATATTTTGAATGAAAAAGACTTATGATGATTGGTTATTTATATTTACATGTGTCAATGTGATGTGGATGCTTCATTATCTATGTATCAAATTCCAATATATTATGTAATTTGCATATGAATAAGCAACATGATTGTAATTTATTGAAATGTGAATTTATGTAATGTTTTCAAATTGTCGTTCTAACAACCTTACTCACAAGAATCTTCGTAATAAATTCAGATCTCTAACACGATACACGCCATTTAACTGTAAGACTAGTAATTCAAGATGTACCTCAAGAAATTGAATACCATGAGAGATGGCATCGTGTAATAAATCAATCAAGGCACTATATTCAGAAATATTGTTCGATGAAGGTCAGAGACATACACCTCCTGAAGACAAAACTTGATCCGTACGAGTATAGATCACCCAAGTTGCCGAAGTTGAGCTCTGGGTGTGGCGGCTGGCACCTTCAGCAAATCCTACATATACTGAAGACTCTGTTGACATCTGCCACAACAAATGGAAGAAAGTAAACAAACTCAATCACCATAAGGATACCAAAACTAAACTATGCAATTGTACAATAATATACAAAGTATCAGCCTCGGCTAAGAATTACGCATAATAATTTTTAAGATAGAGCCCATTTCTAGGCTCCATTAAGGATGTCCCCTCATAATCTACTAGCTGGTAAGCCCCTTTCTCTAACACTCGCTTGACTGTGTAATGCCCATGCTACATAGGGTTGAAATTTCTCACCCCTAACGGTTCACTAACTTGGTCATATAAGAGGACCAAGTCACCTTTACTAAACTTTCATGGATGGATAGACTTATTGTACCGAGCCTTAATATGATTCTTGTTTACTTCAAGAGCCACTAAAGCATCTCGATGTTGCTCATCAAGTTTATCTAAGTAGCCCATACGTTCCTCTAACAGAGAATTTTATGGTAAAAGTTCTACTGCTAGCTTCAAAGAAGGGATTTCACATTCAATTGGTAAAATTGACTCCTCCCCATGTACCAACTTGTAACACCCCGGTTTTGATCCCATCGTATTTAATTGCATATGATGTGAATATTTATTAAATCATGGTGTGGAGCTCAAGGCTAAGGCCCCACCATGGGTTTAGTGTTTGATGTTTTTGGCGATTAAAATCGATGCCAATGGTTTATGTGATATCCAGGCACAATGTGTTTTGAGACATCATGTAAAATGCAAATTAATAAAATACCACAACTAGCTATGCGTCGCAACGTTAAAGAGATGGGGGCATGATTTCACAAGGAATAGGGAGGGGGAATTACTCAACCTTGAGCCATTGGGGAAAATCCAAATGTCTAAGGTAAAACCCATATAGTAGTCAACTACCCCTTTTTGTCTTTTGTGTCTAGTCACCTCTAGGTTGGTGGAGAAAGTTATTTCCTTGGGATGGGGAAGGTATGGAGGTCAAATTCGAATTTGGGAGGTCACCTATTTTTGGAAAGTGTGTTTTTGACTTGTGGGGAAAGTGAATGCTTGGGAAGGCATGCCCAATCCATTATGCACCCATGCCTTTCATTTCCTCACCCCTTCCATTCATGTGGAAGCTCTCTCAAGAAACAAGAGGAGGATAGAGCTCTCTCCCTCACATTTGGATGTCGTTTCTCCATTTTTGCATGCCCAGAAATTGGTTTGGGGTATTGCTGAGTGAATGTGCAACAATGATGGATGATTCGTAGGTTTCTAAGGGGCGTTTTGTCCTCCTCAAGTAGTAGGATCTTGCTGAGTAAGTACCTTCATGTTTTTTCTATTGGTTCTTTATTTTTGCATACCCAGATTTTCATTTCTGGAGTTGTGCAGCGAATGGGAAAAGGAGACCCACAATTTGGGCATGGATGGGGGTCGTATCAGCCTCTACACTACCTAGAAATGTTTGTGAGACTGGATTTTACTCATAGGGTGTTTATCCCCAATATTTTTTACCAATTTATTCATGGTTGCAAAACCATTTTTTGTTTGTTGTGCATTTTCCCTCACATGGGCAGTTGTTTCTTTCAATTTCCCCAGACTGGGAATTCATTTTTGTAAAGATTGAAGGGTGGGTTCCCTCCCCCACGATTTGGATGCATTTCCCCATTGTCTCCAAGCTGGAAAACGTTTTGTGGTAAGGCCCAGTGAGTGGAAGAAGAGACCCATGTTTTCTTAGGTGTTGCTAAGTCTGTTTTGGCCATGTTAGGGCCAAAACGTCCCTAGAAATTGAAATTACTGTTAGGGGGTTGTTTTACCCTTGTTTCCTTTTCCGTCTTGGTTCCCTGGAACGTTCTGTTCATACCCAACGGTTGTGTATGACTGTGTTTGATTAAATGGGTTGACTGTGTGTTTGATGCAAGTGTGGATTGGCTGGAAAGGTCCAAGGAACCCATGTATTGTTGGCTAGTTTCCTTAGTAGCCTGTAAAACCCAATTTGTTATTGGCTTGGTTAGGAAGTCTGTGAAACCCAACGGTGTGTTGGCTTGACTGTGGATGATTTGGTTTTGGGCTATGTGTGAGACTTTTATCTCCTTAGTGCCTTGTGGAATCATGCCCAGCTCGGGAGTGGTAGTGATGCTGAGAGATTAATGAGCGCGTTGGCCTATGGTTGGGTGGAACGTTGCATCGACGTAGCTAGTTGCAGGACAACTTATTTTCCAGATAATTATTCTCTTGTATTTAACTATGTAAATGTATTTCCATCGTAGATTATCATGAACATGTTAAATTCTTGAACAAGATGAACATTTCTTGTTTTAATGAGTATGAAAAACATGTATTTGTTGAATGAAGTGTATGCTTCCGCTGTAGATTGCATGGTTTACACATCTATGTATGTATTTATGATAAATGCATTTTAATTATTATGTATTAATGTTCATGGGGCTATTTCTCCTAATTGACAGCAGTGGTGCATTGGTTGCGTCCTCTACATCATTGGTATGAGGGGTGGGGACGTGACACAACTGATATGGATAAGATCCCATTTCTAGGCTCCACCAAGGATGTCCCCTCATAATCTACTAGTTTGTAATCCCCTTTCTCTAACACTCGCTTGACTGTGTAAGGCCCATGCCACATAGGGTTGAAATTTCTCGCCCCTAACGGTTCACTAACTTGGTCATACAAGAGGACCAAGTCACCTTCACTAAACTTTCGTGGATGGATAGACTTATCGTACCGAGCCTTAATACAACACTTATTTACTTCAAGAGCCACTAAGGCATCTCGACGTTTCTCACCAAGTTGCTCTAAGAAGACCAGATGTTCCTCTAATGTAGAAGTTTCTAGAAAAAGTCACAAAAAAGTTCTATGGCTTGCTTCAAAGAAGGGATTTTACATTCAATTGGTAAAATTGACTCCACCCCATGTACCAACTGATATGGATAAAATCCAATGGAAATATTAAACGCGGTTCGATAATCCCACAAATCAGGATACAGCATGATATGACAATTAGTATTTCTTTGTGTGATGATTCTTTGGAGAATGGACTTAAGTGACTTATTCACTGCTTCAACATGTCCATTTGCTTGAGGATAATAAGAAGAGAAGTGCTCTTGCTTATATCCCAACTTCAAACATAGATCAGCCATCATATTGTTTTGAAATTTCCTACCATGGTTAGTGACAAGCTCTCTCGAGATACCAAACCGGGAGATAATCTGATTGAGAATAAAATGAGCGGTTGTCTCACCATTGGATTTTATAGTAGGAATAACCTATGCCCATTTCATAAAGTAATCAACAACCACTATAATATGATAATTCTCCCCACCTGAAGCTCGATTGCAATCCATAAAATTAACCCCCCACTTGGTGAAGGGACCAACAGTGATAATCAGATGTAATGGGGTAGGATGCGAGTGCATATTCCATGCAAACACCTGGCAAGGGTGGTACCTCTTGAACGCATTAACACAATCCTTGAATATCGACGAACAAAAATAAATCGCTCTCAAAATATTTTGAGCTGTAGAAATACCAAATAAATGACCACCACATGCCCCTCCATGGAAATCATTTAGCACAGAGTTAGCCTGCCCATGAGTTAAACATCTACGTAAAATGGAATCAACCCCATGAAAATACAAAGTGTCACGAACAATGAGGTAATTCTTAGATAAATGGTATAACCATTGACACTCATCCCATGATAGGTGAGGAGGAACCTTCAAAGTTTGAAAATAAATGATAATATCCCCATACCATGGGTCCATAGTCAAGATGAGAAAAATATGCTCATCCACAAAAGAGTATTCATGAAATTCCACTTCATCCAAACTAGGAAAATATGATATGAGCTCCGCAAAAATTAACGATTTCTTCAACTTTTCCAAAACAAACTTGAGATCGAATTCTTGAAAAATCACAATCCATTTATTGTATTTTCCCCCTATAATCCTTCTGGTGAGGATGAACTAAAATAGATTGATGTGAGCCACAACCATAGTCTGTAGAAGGAGTATGTAATATCTCAATCGTTTAACTGCATGGACGGTAGATAAGGCTAAATTCTCGACATGAGTATAATAAAGTTCTGCATCAATGAGGTTTTGACTAAGATAATAGATAATGTGCTCTTGGAGCTCTTCACCCTCTTGAACCAAAACCATACCAATAATCTCTTGAGACGTGACCACATATAATAAGAAATATCGGCTATAGTCGGGTGGACTTAGCATGGGGGATGATGCCAAGGATTTATTCAGTGCATCGAAAGACTCCTGGGATCGCTCATCCCAGATAAAAGGTGTGTCTTTCTTCAAAAGGTGCATGAAACCTTTAGTCAAATTGGAAAACTTGACATCAAACCTTCGTAGGAAGTTAGCCATCCATTGAAAACTATGAAGATGGCTAATAGTGTGTAGGGGAGACAATCGAAGTATTGCCTGAACCTTAAGAGGGCCAACCCTAATTCCCTCCTTAGAAACAATAAACCCCAGTAAGAGACCTACTTTCACGCAAAAGATGCACTTTTTTGGATTTAACCAGATTTGATATCGACGACATCTTTCAAAAACCAAGCGTAGATGGTAAGGATGATCCACTCTCAAATGAGAGTGAGCAGCTAAATCATCAAGATACACTTCAATAATACGCTTAAGGTCAATAAAAGAGAAGTTCATAGCTCATTGAAAAGTATCTCCGACATTTTTAAGGATGAAAGGAATTTTCAAGTATGCAAACGTACCCCAAGGACAAATGAAAGTCATTTTGTGTTGATCCCATGTTGATCCCCAGGTTTGATCTAAATCTGATTATACCCTGAAAATCCATCCATGAATGAGAACACCTCACTTCCCGCACACTCATCCAAAATATGATCAATAAATGGTGTGGGAAATTTATCCTTAGGACATGCCTTATTTAGGTCTCGAAAATCAATACACACACAGATAGTCTCTAGTTTCTTATCAACCGAAATGGGATTGGATACCCATTCAGTCAAGGGAACAATATATATAAAGCAATATTTAAGCAAATTCTCTATCTCTACCTTAATAATGGGTTCCTTACAGGGATTCACAGCTTGCAAGCATTGTCAAATAGGTATAGCATTCAGATATGTCTTCATCTCATGTTAAACAATGTGGGGTTCTATTCCCAACATTTCCTCATACAACCAAGCAAAAACATCTCGAAATTCCTTAAAAATCTTGGTGTATGCCTCAATTTCATTGAAGGAACAATCCGCCCCAATGTAAACATTTTCAATTTTTCCAAGAATTCAAGAAATGTTGATAGGGATAGTTGGTGACAAATTAGTCATGTTCCCTTCGACAAACTTGCTAGGAGAGCCTAATGGGACCATGGGCCTACCAAATTTATCGCTAAGGATCTCCTTATAATCATCACACTCAATACATTCAAGCTATAGGAGGAAGTAAGAGCGATGGTGTAACTCCTCCCAAGGCCCATCTAAACCATTCATCGCTTTGAGGATAGCTTCATCTAAAGGAAAACTATCATCAAAGAAATCATGAGTGTGACGAAGCTACCTCCCAAGCGGTTAGTGCATATGGGTCCTCCTCTTCCATCCATGAAGAGGAAGAACTAGGATCTACAATGGAACCAAGAGTGGATTGATATGCAATCGCCACTGCAGATAACAACATGTTCATCTTGTTAGGGCTAGGATATTCATCTGAAGTGCTTGGAGAAGGCAGATTCCAAGGGTCCTCCAAATGCGAAACTTGAAATGGAATAGAACTCAACGATCATGAATCACTACCAAGATTGGATCCTATATTAAGAATTGGTGCAAAAATATTAGAAGTTCCCATCAATGACAGATACATTCCCACTCCAACATTCTCAATTTTTGGCTAAGAATTATCTATGACTGGGATAGTAGCTCCTGATGATGATTTCATACCAGAATTATAAAAATATTTCTACAAGACCGTGACTATCCTCCCTTCAAATGGGAAACAAACAACACAGAAGACATACGACGCAATCACTTTCATGTATAAAATCTAGTTATGACTCAGTAGAATATTATAGTTAAGGGGCACATCAACCACCTCGACCTCAATCGACACGATCTTCCCTTCCAATTGGACCTCAAGAGAAGGAAGTATCCCATGTGACCGAAAAATATCTCCCATCAAAAGCAGTCAACATGGTTCCATATTTTGACAGCCCAGGAGAACCTAAACCCTTCCAACAGGATAAAGACATCACATAAGCTGTAATGCCTTCATCAATCACCATGCATTTAATGGTGTTGTTCATACACTCCACGTGGACAAGGAGATCCACATGGTAAGTTAAGCTAGGCTGGAATTCACTAGTTTCAAATTTAATAATTGTGGAAGGATGGGAATCAACCACCCCAATAGAAGACAACAAATCTTTCCTCTATGAAAGGAAAGTCTGAAGGACTTCTAAAGCGAACATTGCATAGGGACTTTGGCCCAAATCCTTGACAATGGAATATTTATGGGTGGATCAGGCATTAGGATTGTGCCCCAAACACTTTAAGACTCCCTTAGGAATGCGAGGTGGAACTTCAGGTTTGTCACTAGGTTTATCAATACGCAAAGGGGTCTCGAGTGGAGCAGGTTATTTCTCTAGGTCAGGTTGCGATGAACCATAATCTTTAGCTCGTGTCACAACATTCTTAGCAAACATCATGTTGATGCATCCATGGCCACTTGTGGTGTTCATAGGATTTTTATTCCCACCCGAATCACTTCCATATTCCACGGTACTCGAATTCATATTTTGATTGTGTGTTAAAGGATCCTTCAACATAGTTGGGCTCTGTGCGATGAATTTCGAGGCATCTTCCATATGAGGGAACAAGTGAGTGAGGTGATCTACCCTGATAAGCTTGCAAGGGAACTTGAACTTGCATTTAGAATTCTTTTCCCCCCAACATTATTATCGTTCTTGTCATCACTAGCATTTCCATTCCTATTCCCACCCTTATGATTATTTCTTCCCTTTTTCTTGTTTTGTCTAGGTTGCTAGTTACCTTTATGATTTGGTTCGACGATTGCATAGAATGTACATCCATCATTTGAGTGGGATGAGACAAAGTCATATCCTATCCCGATGCACAACTTTTTCATTTGATTCATAACCTATTTTGTGGATTTAGTACTTGCAGAGCCAACTATGCCATCAGCATGTGGCCCAGGATTGAACTTAAGATCGAAATTGGATTGTGGTGCATTCAGAATAATCTCATATAAGATCCCATACTGAGCGTAGATCAAGTCTAGTTGTTGAGCTCAAAAGATAGCTTGTTCCTCGTTCGTCACTCTGGATGTGGAAACATCCTTTGCTATATATGGAAATAACAACTTAAGGAACCACTCCAAATGAAACTCTTGTGGAATGTGAGCCTTAATCAACCATTTTCATCTATGCCACTCTTGAATATGATTAGAAATATGTGTGGTTTTATCCTACCAAAATGTCGACAAGATATCTGTACTGGCATAATAATGCATAGGTAGCTGAAAATGGTTAAGAAAGGTCATGGCTAAGTCATTGAACATCTGATATGTGCCCCCACAAAAATCTATATACCATTTATCCACATGAGCCATGAGGGTGCATTGAAACAGTCGTAAACAAACG
This sequence comes from Pseudotsuga menziesii, assembly GCA_001517045.1. Lineage (NCBI taxonomy): Eukaryota > Viridiplantae > Streptophyta > Pinopsida > Pinales > Pinaceae > Pseudotsuga > Pseudotsuga menziesii. The sequence continues at coordinate 59,103 of LPNX010464985.1, read as the reverse complement.
TAATCATGGGTCAACCAATTTGAAGAGCACCATAGGTGGATAGTCGTAACGTGTTCACTAGGGTCCTCACCACTCTTACCTTCTAATTTTGGAATGTACGAAGGAATATTGGCGGGAACAACCGACCATGTCAGATCATGAGATACTGGATCATTGGTCAATGTCGATAAGTTAGGAAAATTTAATGTTTCTAGGAAAGGGAGCCTAGGTTGAGCCATCTGGTTCCATGCTCCTTGGTGAGATTGGTTCATGTAAGTATGGTTGTTGTAAACAACATGGCCTTGGCCAGTGAGATAATAGCCTCCTCCCACTTGAACCATAAAAGTGTACATGTGAATGTTTTTATTTGAAATAGGCTTGAGGCTGGGGTGCTACGAATACGTAGTTGTAGGACTGATAAGCATATTGACCCTCGGACACATTAGGTGGTACATAATATGGTACATAACCTGCCAACACATAAGGAGGCACATAGCCTTGTGATACAAAGGTGTGGGATTACGAGGGAACAAAATGGATAGAGGTATTACTTTGGCCCGAAGGACCATGTGAGCTATGGGGAGGATGCGACATTAAAAATGCATTTGAAGGAAAATGTGGAGTAGATGATGGAATGTAAGATGGAATATAACTTTTTCTTCCAATGTTCACATGTCTAGGGTCATTTCTGTGAACAGGGACACTAGTATTAGGCCTAGGTAACAAGTATGAGGATCTTCCCACCATAGGTGTGAAAGGTGCAATATGCCCACTACCAAACCTATCCACATGGAAAGGGATGGAAGTGCCCCCATGCATAGTACTAGGGTCAAAACTAGACCTGACATTGAATGACGGAACGACCTCCGGGATGTCCCGCATGCCAAATGTAAATGGAAAAGAGCTAGAGGGGATCAAATGAGCCTCACCACTCGACCTATGTGAAGAATATTGGTGGTCTATGCTTACATAATTTGGAAATTGTGATATCACGTTATATGAAGTCCCAACCTCAAAGTGATTGGGTTCTTGCGAAGTCCCATATAAACTATCAGGCATGTTCTCTTCCCCAGGAGGTGGAGAAGGGGGATGCTCTAGGATCTCATATTTATGACTCATAGTAATATCTGTGTGTGAATCAAGGTGAGTATCAGTCCACCTGGACTGTCTAACTCTCTTCCGCGAAGGAGGAGGAGATGTAGAAGGCAAAAGACCCGTTAAACATCGAGAATGGAAAAATTCCTCTCCTAGATCCACGATCACTCAACAAAGATAAAGAGACTCAAACTATTTACGCACCCTAAAACAGTCTAGCACACACAGAGCACACTCCTAAGAGAATCTAAGCCAAAATGCAAGCAACCCAAGGGGAGGATAAGTGAGCTCCTGAATGTAGCAAGTATGTCTCGCCTAAGAGAGTCTTGAGACTCTCATACACTACAAGCGAAGGTGTGTAATCAATTATAGTGTCCCTCAGCTTCAACGTGGAAGGAAACTGTGTTATCTAACACCTACCTGGATAAGACACTCACTAGAATAACCTCTGCAAGTACCCCCTACGATACCTAGGCAAGGAAACTGAGGTCACCCCAATACAACCAATTCTCATGTGAATAGTCATGGGAGGTATCTACTGTATGAGCAGGGTAGAAAAGACCGAATCTCAAAAGCACAAACCGGTACCTCAAAAGCCCCCAAATACGAATAAGATCCTGGAAATATATATGGCACTCATAGAAAGTGGTTGGAAATATATATGGCTCTCACAAAAAGTGGCCAGGGGCTATCCCAACCACAATCATGTACGTTTCCTCGTGCTTCAATCATGTGTTAGAGGAGCCTCTCAAGAAAATTAATTATACCAAGTATTTCACTCCCTCACCTGGACAGACACCTACTTGTTTTATTTATTAGTCTTGGAGAATTTACTCACAATGAACTATTCCAAGACTCTAAAACCTAATCTTGTTGATGTAACCTATCAAAGAAAAATGTGTAATTGATTTTAAATTAAGTGTTGGTTTTAGTAGTTGTGATTACTCAAAGGAAATTAATGTGCAACCAATGATGTTATGACTCAGCCGTGAAAGTAAATGTGCACACCTAACAAACAACGCCAAGTGCAATTTTGTCTAAATGAGAAAACAAGGTATGCTACTACATGAGATGCATATTTTTCCTTCAACTGACAGTACAACCATTCCAATATGAAATAATGACTATAACTTCAGTAAGCAAACCTAATGCAAGTACCATGCAAGTGCAAAATGAAAGAATGCATAAACATGCCAAAAATAAAATATTTTTGTATTTTTGGAAATAAATGATATGTGAAAGCAACAAAAGACTCCACAACTCTCATACCCTGTAGAAAATCTCAGACAGTAGCCAAGAAAGGCATTAAGATAAAATAAATATAATGCACTAATACCAAAACAAAAAAGTAAATAAGATGATGAGAACAACTTCTAATAAAAAAGTAAATAAAAAGGGTCTCTGGTAAGAAATAGAGGCAGTAGAGAGACACCAACAGTACCCAAGAAGACTCAACAACACTTAGAGTTCAACCAACAACTCTAAATCATCCAAACCAAACTCAAAATAGAGACATACGTGACTATTCATTGAAAACCTACGTGTATATGTGGCTATTCAGGAAAAACCCGCGTGTATACACAGCTGTGAAGCAAAAAATCACGTACAGGAAGAAAGAGGGGGTAAAACAAAAAGATAAGACAAACATCACTTCCTCAGTACACTAATTGGAAAACACACTTCTAGACCTGAAACAAAAATAGAGAAACAAAGAGCAATTCAAACACATTGTGCACTCAATCCCCAAAGAAAAACAAGGATCCTCCCAGTGGAGCCGCCAATTTTGTCATAGAGAGAAAATTCCTATGGCTTAAGGTAGACCACAACAGACTGAATGACACTAGAAATAAATCCATTCCAATATGCAAGAGAAATAAATTCATCTAACACTAAGAGATATGAAGCGTACCTTATTACAGGCAGTTGATGTAGATCCCGTTGATCTTTTCCAACACGCTTGTATTCACAATTCGCTCTCAACAACAACAAACAAGAAAAGCATGCTATATATCAAAGTGTTAGGCCTACTATAGCATATATAGATAATAATGTATAAGAAAATAACTACATCCATGGACAAAATATTCATAGTTATGCACATGTATTGGACAAGAAATGGATATTTCTATTAATAAAAAAGAGATAGAACAGTGACAAACTCTATCGGCGCCTCGTCGAAACGAAGAAACCGAGTCTTCCACTTGGGCCTCCATCACAATGGAAAGCTTACAAAGAAAAGGAAATCTTGGGAAGAGTAGTGATGTGTGCTCCAAAGGTACAAAGGGATGCATACTCAAGCATAAACAAGTGATGAACCAATGAACTATAGTTTCCTTGCTCTCCAAAATTATCCTCCTTTAATGCATCCAAGAGGCTCAATATATATCCTTCCAAATAAGCAAAGGAGGGTCTAGTCTGAGCATTTTATAGGAATATGGAAGGCCAAGAGTCAAGTTATTCGAGACTCTATTAGGAAAACTCCAAATCTTTTTGTGTTTATGCACATTTCCCGATGTACATGGGTATTGGATCAAAAGTTGTGTGTACACATGAGTATTGATTTAAAAGTTGCGTATACACATAAACATGTGTTTTTGGAAACTTTCTTGGTTGAACAAAGTATAACTTGAGAAAGGGGGGTCCAAGAAGTATGCAAAGGGATATGGAAGGCCATAAAGGTGTGATCTACCAAGTGTGGTAAAATTAGCTATAACAAGTAGAAACTAAAAAGAAGCGGGTGCAAGGCATGGATGAGGAGATGGACTAATTGGTAAGAAACTAGACTTTGGATTTGGTTGAGTTTCCTGTAGAAAAAAGAGCATTGCAGAATAAATGGGTTTACAAGTTTAAGGAAGAAATGGAGGCAAGAAGTGGTACAAGGCTAGGCTTGTTGTAAAGGGGTTTGCAAAAAAGAAAGGTATAGAATTTGATGAAATATTTTATCCTGTTGTTAAAATGACTTCAATTATAACTATTTTAAGCCTAGTAGTGGTGGAAGATTTGCATCTTGAACAGTTTGATGTAAAAACATCTTTTCTCCATGGGGATTTGGAGGAAGATATTTATATGCAGCATCCACAGGGGTATGAGGTCAAAGGGAAGTAGAATTTGGTTTGTAGGTTGAAGAAGATCTTGTACGTCTTGAAGCAAGCTCCAAGGAAGTGGTATTTAAAATTTGATAAGTTTATGATAGAACAGGGTTATAGTAGATGCCATTCTGACCACTATGTTTATTTCAAGAGGATAGATAATGGAAGATATATTATATTGTTATTGTATGTGGATGACATGCTTGTTGCAGGATCTAGCATGTAGGATACAATTGTGCTCAAAAGAAAACTAGCTAAATCATTTGCGATGAAGGATTTGGGTGCTGCAAAGAAAATCCTTGGCATGAGAATAACAAGAGATAGGAAAAATTGTGAATTGACATTGTCTCAAGGTGAGTACATATAAAAGGTGTTGGAGAGGTTTAGAATGCAGAATGAAAAACCAGTTATTACATCTTTGACCATCCATTTCAAACTATGTAAGGAGATGCATCCTAAGACATTGGAAGAGATAGAATACATGTCCAAGGTTCCCTATTCATTAACAATTGGAAGCTTGATGTATGCCATGGTGTGTACAAGACCATATATTTCACATGCAGTGGAATTTGTGAGCAGATATATGAACAATATAGGTAAAGAGAAATGTAAATCAGTACAATGGATTCTCAGGTATTTGAGAGGTATCACTTCTCATGCATCATGTTTTGGAGGTTTAGACATTGTTCTATAGGGATATGTTGATGCATATATGGAAGGTTATAAGGATAGTGGGAGGAGCACCATAGGGTATGTATTTACTGTGGGTGGAACAACAGTAAGTTGTATTTTGAAACTGAAAAGGTTTTTGCACTTTCAACAACAGAAGCAGATTATGTTGCTGCTACAGAGGATAATAAAGAAATTATTTGGTTGTTGAGGTTCATGGAGGAATTGGGTAAGAGGCAGGAGAATAACAGGTCGTATAGTGACAGCCAGAGTTCCATTCATCTTGCAAACAAATCAACTTTTCATTCAAATACTAAACATATATAGCTCAAGTACCATTTCATAAAATATCTTCTAGAATATGAACTGTTAAAGTTGGAAAAGATACATACCAACCAAAATCATGCATACATATTGACAAAGGTAGTAACCAAATAAAAACTAAATTCCTTCTCGGTTTTGTTAGACCTCAAGAATGAAGGTGAAAATGAGAAATTTGTCAAGTCCAAGGTTCATAGCATAGTCCATCAAGTGCAATAGCGGTGGAGTTGTTGTGATCAATATCCAAGTGGGAGATTGTTGGTTGTGGAGCATCATCTTCCAAATTCATAGATTTTATTGTTCAGTTATGGTTGTACACCATTTTTAATGTATAGTCATCCTAGCTGGGGGGTGGGGGGGAGACATCCTTATTACAAACCAAACCAGAGTACTAGTTCAAAATACCAAATTGAACCACTAAACCAATTCGAATCAGCTTCCCAAGGAATAGTTAGGTTATAAATTTAGCAGAACCTCTAAACTTAGTTGTCTGACTAAGTCCTTCCGCAATACCTTTACACAACTCCTTTTCTGTAACTTGCGGGATGCAGGATGCTAGCATACATTTTTCCAATTAAAATGGACCTCCCATAATTACATGCCTACAATGGTCTTTCCACATGTGGGATGCGGGATGCACCTTTTCATTCTCGAATTGTGACTCCCACAAATTCTGTCTGAACCATTGATCTTCTGTGGGGAGGATCTGGATGTTTGATCTGTTTTCCTTTGCGGATATAATCTCTGACCGTTAGATCTTTGCAGATCCAATCTCCATCGTCGATCTGATTCCTTTGCAAAATGTTCTTCCTTCTACTATTATTTTGCGGAACTTCTCCCAGCTGTCAGATATTCTTACACTTGATCTTGTCTATCCAAACCTACACAGGTTTAGATCTCATTTCTCATCGATCCTTACAGTGATCGATATATGTAGACCTTGAATCTACAATAACTTTGCACACGCATTAATCATTCATGAAATCGGAAGTGGATTATTCATTTAACTCTCCTATTCGATTGATCAGAAGCTCTATCAATCAATATCTATTTCCTCCCTCTCAGAAGCCATATTTCATGTACAGGATTATCAACTATTAATAGGGAATAAATCAAACATTCATTTCATGAAATCACATATTCAAACAGAGATAAATTTATACACAGATATTTATGCCAAAATAGGATTTTTCATTCATTTATTGAAACTGTACATACAAACTAATCTCAGAACCTGTGTTTTGATCTCCTTAGGCCTGATACAACTTTAATTGGCCTTTCCTCTATCTCCTAAAGACCTTACCAACCTCTCTAAGTATGCTTCTATCTTGTATCTCTATCCCCTTGTCTATCTATCTATGCTTCACAAACTTACATTTATACATAATTGGATTCATGAACCATTCTTGTTCAGATCCTTAATACTCTCAACAACATAGTAAATTAACTCTAACTATCAACCCTATCCTATGACTCGCTGCCCTAATTGAGGGATTTGGTACATGATTCATCAATTGACTCATCATCCACCTAGTGACTCACCCAACTAACTCGCCATGATCTAGAATAAAATAAAACATAGATTATTTATGAATGTGATGGTTCGAAGACCATCAATTTAGATTTTTGAAGACCCTTTCTAGGCCTGATTTACATTGAGATTGGAATTTGAAATGGAGAGCAGGATACTCCTGCATCAGACTCCCCAGAAGAAATAAATATGACCTCTTGGTCACAACCTTCTATCTTTAGTATGCCTGGATCCCAAACTTTATTCTGTAGCAGATCATCCATCTTATTATGTAGGTTTGTCTTTGTCATCTTAAGTTCTCCTGGTTTCCAAATTTTCTGTTGCAATGCTCCACTAGCTTTGCTTCTACAATATTTTTCTGTCATTCATCCTCTCATGCTGCTTTGATTCTTTGCTCTCTCGATAAAAATATTCATTCTTTATTTATGCCTTCTCTGAGACATCTTCACCATCAACAACCTTAGTTCTTCAATCTCCATGTACAATCTATCCTTTGACTGGCACACCTGCATCTTCTTTTCCTAAAATGGTTGTTGTCCCCTTGAATCTCTACTTCTATCCACTAAATTATAAAATAATTCAGTGATTTTATCTATTGTATGCTCTTTTCCAATACTGTCATAAAAAAATAAGCAGACATGTTTATCAACCCTTGGATTGATCAACTAGTATTTTAACATTTCTAACTCTTCATCATAATTTCTAAAGTTAGAAAAAATTCCTTTATCTTCATTAACCAACTCTACAACAGTAATTTCTTCAAGGTACTAACCACCCGTTTGAGACACTATAGTCCCTTTATGTGTCATGATAATTTTCTTTCCCAGTCCATCAGTAACACCACTATCCAAATATGCAAGTGTTCTCTTTTGTTTATCTCCACGAGACCATGCCATCTCATTCTTCAATTCCAAAACAATCTTCTGGCTTTAATCCATGTCAAGAAGACATGGATACTCTCCTTCTTCTTCTTTTACCTTTGGGACAACCTCACAAGGTTCATTACATGTTATTCCTATAGATATACACAATTCATTAATTTCAAAAATATTGAAATTTTTATCTCCTATTGAATTTCTTATCAACACATTCTCTTGCTGAGATGAACTCTCCCAAGGGTTCATGAGACTTTCATCTAGTCCCTTTTCTTCACCATCTTCTTCTAATATGATTCTATGTTCTTCTTCACAACAATGACCATATTCTTTTGTCAATTGTCGAATTCTTCTTTTTCTTTTCTTCCCCAAAGCATTCATCTTATGCTTCACAACCTATATAAACACATCTTTTAAGTGTTCTTCAATACTTGCAGTCATACACCAATAATCAGTTTCAAAAATATGAGACTTTAAATTCCTTGTTGATATTTCCTTTGGCATCCCCCTGTTGTGTTGGTTTGAACACAAAATCAATCTGTCACCATCACCTATTTCTCCAATGGTCTAATACATAGGCTATATACAATCCTCATATGGTATCCTTTAATATTCTATTACAACAGAATCATGTTCTGCTCTCATGCTTTTGGAAAGCACATCTTCTTCTTCTTCAAACTTCATGACAGTCCAAGGTGACTTTTTAAATCTCTCCTTCATCAAAATGCAATTTTGATTCTTCACTATAGAAATTTCTTTGCACGTTTCTTTTTCTTCCTTCATCTTCATATCATCTTCAATTGACTGCATTCCTCCATTAAGCAACTCATCAATGAGTTTATTTTGCTGCAATACTTCAGAACTTTCCTCATTTGAGAGACTTTCTTCATCAAATTTTAATACAGTTTCAAAAGACTGCCTATCATCTGCAACAAAACTTGTAATCACAAACAACTCATCAGTCTCAAAAAAATAAGACCTCTTGGTCTCATTTGGCTTGACAGTCATCTCTTCCATAAGTTTATCTGTATTCTTTACAGAATTCGTGAGACTCTCAATTAGTCTCTCCTTTCCTACTTCATCATCCTCTCCAAGCAAAGGAGCCTGTTCAGGTTCACAATATGAAACCTCTATCTCAGATTCAACTTTTCTGAGTTCTTTCTTCAATTCAGCAAACATGTTTTGATGTAGCTTCACCTGTAGTGAATGCCATCTTACCTCTCTTTTCATGACCTAATCATACCTCTAGTTTTCTTCTTCAGCAGCTTCTTGCATATGCTTCTCAAAGCACAAAATGTATCTTGATAACTCTAGCAACTCCCTATTACATTCTTCTTGTCTTTCTTTCTTCTTTCTTTTGTTGTGGCTTTCCTTTGAACCCCTGCAATGAACTTTAGTAGTCATTGTTTATGTCTCCTTCTCCTCTTTTGTGAACTTCATCCTGTCCACTTGTGGACTGCTTTCCTAAGCCTCCCTCAACAAGTATCCACACTTGTCTATTCTACCTCAACAAGCTATATCTCCTTGAGATTGTCCTTTTGGTATCTCCGGTTCTTCTCCTCTAGAACCTTTTGAGCATCTCCTTTGATCTTCTTGGATTTTGCAGTTCCACTCCACTTTTGAGAACATACACTAGTCCTCTCATTTCCAACCTCTATTGGATTTACAGGTTCTTCCACTAATTCCTCTTTTCTCTTCTCAAGAACTTCTTTGTTCTTTGCTGCTATAAATTCACATAACCAATGTCAAAATATAAACATCAGTCAGTCCATACCTTTAGAAATTTTTACTTGTACAGTTGGCTGTAATATCTCCACTGCTATCTTCAAAAGATATTCCTTTTCATCAAGAATAGAATTGTCCTTAAGCAAAAATACCCTAGTTGTTGTTATTGATGCAACCTTCAATATTTCATCAATCCACAAGAATATCAAATCATTTCAAGTATTCTTCTGCATTCCTATGTGGATAATCATGAACTTTAACCACACATCTTCTGTTTGCAATCAATCCTGAATACCCTCTTACCTGACTAATCTTCTCACACAATCATTAGTCTTCAATTTTAAAATAAATATTGAAAATCAGAGATTGATTTACCTTTCATGTAGAATACTTGTTCTTCCCTCCTTGTGCGTCACTAAGCTTCTCCTCATGCTCAGTCAGTGAGCTGCATCCAAGATTTTGTAGCAAGTCTCCTTCTTGCCATTAATACCACATCAAGCGTTTTCCTAAACTTGATCCTATGGTATTATAAGTTATCTCCTATAGAACTTTCTTCACAGGCTCAACTGATCAACTGAGCTACTACGCATAATATTTGTCATGTTATGATGCCAAATGATTCTAACCCGAACTAGAGTAATATTTAAAATCACCAAATTGAACAAGTAAACCAATTTGAATCTACTTCCCTAAGAATAGCCAGGTTCTAAATTTAGCAGAACCTCTAAACTTAGTTGTCTGGCTAAGTCCTTCTGCAATACATTTCCACAACTCATTTTATACAACTTGCGGGATGTGATATGTGGGCGTACATTTTTCCAATTAAAATGGACCTCCCACAATTACATGCCCGCAACGGTATTTCCACATGCAGGATGCACCTTTTCATTTCCTGAATTACAACTCCCGCAAATCCTCTCCCGGAACTTCTGTCTGAACCATTGATCTTTTGTGGGGCCGATTTGGACCTTTGAACTATTTTCCTTTGCGGATCTAATCTCTGACTGTTATATCTTTGCAGATCCAATCTCCATCATCGATTTTACTTCCTTTGTGGAATGTTCTTCCTTCTGCTATTCTTCAATATAACTTCTCCCAGCTGCTGGATCTTCTTACGCTTGATCTCGTCTATCCAAACCTACACATGTTTAGATCTTAGTTCTAATTGATCCTTGTAGTGATCAATCTTTGTAGACCTTGAATCGACAGCAACTCTGCAAACGCATTAATCATTCATGAAATCTGAAGTGGACTATTCATTTAACTCTCCCCTTCGATTGATCAAAAGCTCGATCAATCAATCTCTATTTCCTCCCTCTCATAAGCCATATTTCACATACGATATTATCAACTATTAACAGGGAATAAATAAAACATTTATTTCATGAAATAACATTTTCAAACAGAGATAAATTTATGCACAGATATTTATGCCAAAAAAGGCTTTTTCATTCATCTAATGAAACTGTACATACAAACTAATCTCAGAACGTGTGTTCTTGTCTCCTTAGGCATGATACAACTTTAATTATCCTTTCCTCTGTCTCCTGCAGGCCTTACTAACCTCTCTAATTATGCTTATGTATTCTTGTTAGGATTATTAATCCTCCCTTGACCATACTGTCTATTAGATTATTTATCCTAACTTAGGAACCTTAATTAATTAATTGGGTCCACTAGTACTAGTGGGTCCACTTGGCCTAATGGGGCCACATGTACTAGTCACTGGAGTGTGGGGAACACTGCTAGAGGTTAACTTCCACTTACTGCATGTGCATGCATCATTTTGGGTGCCTTCCTACATTTTAGGAGCCACTGGGAGACCCGACACCAACCTACTTCAGTTATTTGGAGTTAGTACTAGTTAGTCTCAGTTAGCCCCCAGTTACTTTTAGTTAGTTCACAATCCGTTATCTAGCACAATATTTGCATGGATAATGCATGGATGCATGTGGATTAGGCTCCTTTTCCCACCTACCACACTCATTTGCACTAAGTTAACTAGCTGTCATTGATTTTTTGAGTTTTTGGACATCTGGTAGTTGATCTATTGGACTCCAACATTGATTGAGACACCATGAGTTAGATGTTCAGTTACATATAGTCATATCGATTGGATAGATTCGAATCGCACCCCACTCATTCGAATTCTTTCCTATGTAAAATATTGTAAAACTGGATATTATTATTGTGAATGATACTATAAATTCCTGAGCAATACTTATCCGATTCCTGTGTGGTTTGTTTTGTTCAATTTGTATCTTCATTCTCCATCTATTTGCTACAAACATTATTAAAACTATCTACTTGAATATCTAAATGGAATTCAAATTATAATACTTCTATCTCTATCCCTCTGTCTATCTATCTATGCCTCACAAACTTACATTTATACATAATTGGATTCATGACCCATTCTAGTTTAGATCCTTAATACTCTCAACAACATACTAAATTAACTCTAACTATCAACCCTATCTTATGACTCGCTGCCCTAATTGAGGGATTTGGTACATGATTCATCAATTGACTCATCATCCATCTAGTGACTCACCCAATTGACTCACCATCATCTAGAATCAAATAAAACATAGATTATTTACAATGTGATGGTTCAAAGACCATCAATTTAGATTTTTGAAGACCCTTTCTAGGCCTGATCCACATTGAGCTTGGAATTTGAAATGGAGAGAAGGATGCTCTTGTATCACATCCCCCCTGTCTAGAGGGTCTAGGATCTAGCGGTCCCCCGGTGGGGTTTTGAGGGTAGCATCCTCAAAAAAGGGGGTTTGGGGGAAAATCTCCTGAAAGAAATTTTCGGGATGCTTTTTGGCCAACAGTTTGTGAACCCATGGTATTGGGTGACCCGTAGTATTTTCCCATGGTAATTCCCATATAAAAGGAAATCATTGTAATACAATTGTGTATTGTATTGTAGCATTGTAAACAATCCTTGATTATGTGAGAGACTATGAGAGTGTGAAGAGGAAGCGCAGCAGGGTACTGCAGGTTGTATCCCTTCATTTTTCTATATGGTATAATAATAAAGCATTGGCAATTTATGTGTGAACGTAGCCCATATTGGGTGAGCCACGTTATATCTGTGTCTCTCTTGTAACTTGTTTAAGATTTGCATCTTGTTTAATAATTTAAGTGTATAATTGTTATTGCTCTGCAATCCTATTTTTCTAACACTTAATGTTGTTTTCAAATCTATTAGGCAGAGTTATAGGTAGAACATATTGCAACAAGGATGCGACAAATATTACTAATGGATAATGTATATACCATTACATATAACTTAAATATAGATAAACATGAATTAATAAAGAATAATGTACATAACATTCAATAGATAATCGAAGTTTCAAAATGTGGAACCTTTATAAATGTATACCAATCATGAGTTTTATCCCCCCCAAAAAATCTCTTTGCTTTGTCAATATATTTCTTATGTTTGAAGAAAACCTAGTGGGAAATTTTATCTTCTAGACAACCTCTTTTGTAGAAGCACTCTCTTTATTAGTTAATAACCATGGGATATTGGTGGAAATTCCACTACCTCAGGTTTGATTCAAATGTTGTAATGATTTGGATTCTTGAATGTCACTAATAATTTTTTCTATTTTTTCCTTGTTATTCCTACCATCTATAATTTTCCACAAGAACTCTATGACATTCTTTCTAATATGCATCATGTCTAACAAATGAGATATTGGTAGATGATTATAGTATGAAAACCAACTAAGTTGGGTAGAGTATCGTTTCAAACCCCATGTAAGTTGACTGTGGTGACGACCTTTGAGAAGTATTAATGACATTAATATTTTATATTAATCATGGCAAGCATCAAAATTTAGAAATAAAAACAAGTGACCAATAACAAAATAATTAGCTACAAACAAATATTGCTTACCATGGATAATTTGAAATGCATTTTCCATAGTTAAGGCATCATCCTTCGTGGATTTTTTCCAGGATCTTCATTTCCATTGAAGTCATTTTTTTTGGTAATCCGATACTTGTGGTCCTTATGGAGAAAATGTCTAAACTCATTGTACACCTCCTTACCTAAACTTCTTGAACATTAGATAGTGTTCTTGGACCACATACTAGACATGCATATTTACCCTTTGTTTGAATCTTTGCAATTTATGGAATAGTGTTAACTTATAGAAATTTGTATATTATCAAAATAATTTCATAATAAATTATGCATAGAGATACATGGGAATTTTACATACCACATAAATGTGTAAGGCTGGATGCATCACGAATTGTACATGTAAGTATTCCGTGGAACTGAAAAAAAATTTGGCCTATAGGTTTGGACATGTCGTACATACTGATACCAACTCATAATTTTAAAAATTTGTTTATAATATGCTAATATATACATCCATATATTTAACTTAGTGCTTACCTTGTAGTCATTTAAAAAATAAGATACATGGTTAGTAAGTTCTCGTAGATGCAATACTAATAAAATTTGGATTCCTTATATTATGTTAAAATTCTTAAAAACAAGTACTTGGAACAATTAATGTCAACATGACGCGCTCCCTTTTAATTTTCATCCATGGTAGAAGGTTATTATTTTTATAAAAAGACTGGCCAGAGTGAGTAAGTGCATTTGGGCTCTCCAAAAGGTCTAACACCATCAGCTAACAATGAAAGTAACATTACAGGGTTCTTTTTTTTTAAATGGACATCTTTCATCAATGTATCTAAATATAGAATTGTCTCTCGGATCCGTATGACAACATCTTCACTTTTGTGTTGTGCATGGTAATCCATAAATTATTCAATGTTTTTACACCTGAATGGACATTGAAAACATGGAATTGTTGGGATATGGCGAAGAAATTTGTGGGACATATTATTTATTACATGATTGGTTCAATATCTACTAATTTCACATTCAAGGCACTCATTATTTGATGCATGTTGTCCATAATATAGGATACGATCATTGGGACATGCATCACTTGTGTTATACTCCATTCCTAGATCTTTCAAAATGATACACATTTCTATGTATGTGCGAGGTAAAGCGTTTGACGGTGGTAGGAGAGTTTCACCTAATAGTCTAAAAATATATGTAAATTAGTGGAAAATCATAATTATAAATTGACTAAGAAATGACAGAAATATATAAAATGACAAGCAATTCAAATACAAAAATCAAAATATTCCATACCTTAACAATTATGTCATTACTATATTTTAAATGCCATTCATGATCTTCAAGTTGACTAGCAACAAAAGAGTCGAGAAACTACTTGTCTTTGATTCTTTTTATAAGGATATTTTCTCCTTATCAATATGCGGTACATCATGAATGTTTTCATACACCTCGCCTGTAGGTACATTCTTATCCATAACAACAAATGTGTCATAGATAAAACTATTTATCCCTTCAGTCTCAATAATAGTGTGGTCGTTTTCTTCCATTAATTTATCAACCTCAATGTCACCGTCAACAACATATCCAATACTGTGAATTATAGCAAGTGGGTTTGCAAGCATTGGTGTCCTTGTCTACGCAATAGTTGTCAAAAAATATAACCAATTAGTATTGAAATATCAATCAATAATATACGTATTGAAAAATAAGAAAAAACAATTATTTTTTTATAACTTACCATGGGATGATATTGGTTTCTCCCTTCCAAGTGCCCATACTTTGAGCAATGTTTGCTGGATATTTATTTGAAACTTTTTTTCTTTTCATTCCTCTTCATTTCATACAAGGGAAATAAAATTTTCCATCATTGATTATAGCTTCAACACCGAAGGGTTGATTTTCATCATTTGTTGGAACATTGTTTCTTCTATCATTGTATACAAAATCAATAGTTGTTGCATAGCATCGAGTCGTCTAGATATGGTAGAAGATTGAGGAACATGATTATCTAATATTGTGCTCTATTTCAATAAAATGCATTATCAAGCCACTAATAGAAGAACAATAGAGATCAAATCGCTAACCCAAAAAAAAAAAAATTCGAAATTGGGTATTGTTAATAAACAAAAAAATATACTTATAAGCAGAGTTATCCTCCCTCCAAATTCCTTCGATGAATTATTCTTTCCTAATTTAACCATAAAACCTAAATACTTTCTCTGTTCGAATATATTTACATATTTTGTTAAAACCCAGTGAAAATGACATCTAAGTGACGTTAAAAAATGGTTTTTAACTTCTAACATAGGTGTAAGCATAGAATCCCCCCCCCCCCCCAAAAAAAAAATGTAGTAGTGTCACCTTCTTGGATGGGGATTTGCATGAATAGATTTACAAGGAACAACCTCCTGGATATTTTCATAATGAATCTATCCTTTTTTGTCTCTGAAACAAATATCTATATGGTGTTAAGCAACATCCTCTAGCTTGGTATTCCAAAAATGGATAGATTTCTCCTAGACACTAGATTTTCTATATGCAATTTTGACCCCAATGTCTATACCAAGATAGTAGGAAACCATCTCATCATCATTGTTCCATATGTTGATGACCTTTTTCTTACCATCAATGACCATAACCTTTTTAACCCACATGAAATACAATCTTAAGAACAATTTTGAAATGATAGACTTAGAAAATTTGGATTATTTCCTTAGCCTCCAAGTCGTGCAAACGAAAGAAGAATTTTCATTTTTTAGTGTATGTATGCACAAGGAATTCTTCCATCGCTTTCACATGGCTGATTGTAAACCATCCCCATCTCCCTTCCATTCTGGAGTCAAAATTGTTTCCACTTGTACTTCACTCGAAGTAGATGCCACCTTGTATCGTCATCTAGTTGGTAGTCTCTTATACTTGACTCATACTTGTATTGACATTTCATTTATTTTTGGCATTGTTTCCAGTTATTATTAAACTCACCATGAAATCCTTTGGAAAGAAAAAAAAAAGGATACTTTGGTATATTCAAGGTGCAGCTCAGATTGGGATTCATTAAAGTTCAGGGGGTACTCCTTTATTGGTTGGTTTCACCAATTCATATTGGGTCAACAACCCTAATGATTGGGATTCTACTGCAAGTTATGTTTCCAGTATTGGTTCTGTACCTGTCACTTGGGATTGTAAGAAATAGAAATCTCTTTCTCTTTCTTCGGCATAAGCATAATATCAAGTCATATTTAATGCAAGTCAGGAAGCCTTGTGGATTGGACAGATCCTTTTAGAGTTTGAAAAGAAATAGAAGAATTTAAATACCCTTTGGTGCGACAATCATAGTTCCATCAAGATTTCTAAAGACCCAATTCAACATCATTGTAGGAAACTCATTGAGCTCCATATGCACTTCCTCATAAATATTATTTATAGTCACATTCTCAAAATGATCTTTTAAGAATTTTGGATTTTCTCATTAATGGAGGATAGGATCTAATTCCTCCTTCCTTCTCCTACACATACACAAAAAAAAATTAGAAATTAAGGATGAAAATGTAAATATGGTCACCTCCTTTTAAGAGAAGGAAAAGGCATGGAAAATGTATTTCCAAAAGATATTTCAAGAACTCTAAGGATTCTAAATCCAAGAGATATTACATGTTCTTAGGCTCTTCCCCAAAATGATGTCTAATGAAATGAATGAAGATATAGCAGAAGAAGTTTCATAAGAGGATATAAATAATGTAGTACACTCCTTCCAAAAGGGTAATATCCTTGGCCTTGATGGCTTCTCAATTGAATTTTTTCAATGATTTTATGACTTACTAAAGGATGATCTGTTAAAGACTATTTGAGAATCCCATAGGCAGGGGAAGGTTTTAGGATCCCTAAACTCCACCTTCCTATCTCTAATACCCAAGAATAAAAAATACTCCTCCTTTGAGGAGTTCAGACCAATTTCCTGTTGTAATGTTGCATACAAAATTATCACCAAAACTATAAACCAATGCTTAAAACCCATCTTGAGCAAGATAGTTTCGAAAGAATAGATTGGGTTTCTATTTAAACTACATATTCATGATGTGGTATCTCTATTTTAGGAGGCCATACACTCCATCAATAAGAACAAGTGAAAACCCTATGTTCTTAAATTATATTTATCCAAAACTTTTGATAGAGTTACCTATACATTTCTTAGATTGTTTCTATTACAGATTGGTATTGCAGTGGAAACAATAAACTAGATAATGGGTTTCATTCAATAATCCTCATTTAAAATTATTTTAAATGGTTCTTCTTCCTCCTTCTGCATATCGTCTAGGGGAATTAGAAAAAGGTGTCATCTCTCCCATTTTATTTTTCTTTTAGTAGCATATTCTCTGAGCGGGTTAATCCACTAGTCTAAATGATCTAGATACTTCAAAGGAGTGAAAGTATTAGAGGCAGAAAAACTCTTTCATATATTGTTTGTGGATGATGTGTTGATGATGGGGGAAGGATAAATAGAGAATATTCAAGAAGGTGAGAAGATATTGTAGACATAAATGAAGGCTACAATAGTGCATATAAATGTGTAAAAATCAAACTTGGCAGAAAATTCTCTCTCGGAAGTTGTGCAAAGCAGGTTAAAAAATGAGTTTCATTCCCATTAAAACTTATATAAAAGGGTTTTAAATACTTATTCATATATATTAATCCTAACTCTTACTCCTTTAAATATTGGATGTGGTTGTACAAAAAGGTGGAGGGTCGAATAGAGTGTTGGGCCAATAGGTTTATTTCACGAGCTAGAAGGCTGGTTTTGATTAAGGCAGTACTACAGAGCATCCTAATTTACTGGGAATCCATTGCATGCATCTCCAAGGGGATCCTCAATCAGATTCATAATAAGTTATTTTATTTCCTTTGGACTACAAGAAAATAGGATAAAGGCATTCCATTGGTCAAATGGACAACATTGGCTAATTTAAAAGAATATGGAGGATGAGGATTGACGAATATGAGTTTTTTCTTCTAGTCACTAGTATCCAAGTCCTTATGGAGATTGATTCAAAACAAAAATTATATGTGGGGGAAAGTAATGATATCTAAATATTGTATGAATTCTTCAATCATAGATTGGATAAGGAGGCTAGATAAGACTCACAAAAATGAATCCATAGGGTGGAAGTCCTTTGTGATGTCTTTCCCATTGATTGGGGATTGGATGGCATGGAAAGTAGGAGATGGAAAAAACATTATAATAGTTGTAGACCCTTGGATCGGTGCTGGTAACTGTTATCTCCCAAAAATAATTTATTTTCATATGAATAATTTAATTCATGCAATAAGGGATATGAATGTCACTAACAGTTCGAAAGCCTTTGTTGTTGATAAAAATTTCATAAAGTTGTAGCTTTGGTGGCTTGGGAAAGGATCAGAACATCTCATTAGCCACCGACAGACTTACAAAATATGACTTCCGCGATCAGATGAACATTTCGGCAAACGAAAGAACTAAAGACTACAGATCGGCAAGTTAGTCCCCTAAGGAGCCGAAACGGTGGAAGATATATAGAATACGGCTTCCGATCAACCAACAAAAAATCATCGACGATTGAAAGAACTAAGGGCTACGGATCAGCGAGTTAGTCCACTAAGGAGCCAAAATGGCGGAAGATATACAAACTATGGCTTTCGATCAACCAACAGAAAATCATTGGCGATCGAAAGAACTAAGGGCTACGGATCGGCTAGTTAGTCCACTAAGGAGCCGAAATGGCTGAAGATATATAGACTACGGATTTCGATCAATCAATAGAAAATCATCAGTGATCGGAAGAACTAAGGGCTATGGATCGACGAGTTATTCCACTAAGGAGCCGAAATGGCGGAAGACAAATGGACAAGGCTTCCGATCAATCAATAATCATTCCGATAGTGCGACAATAGGAAATCATCAGCGATCAAGAGAACTAAGAACTACAGATCAGTGAGTTTAAGACTAAGATCCTTCGCAGTGTCAACGACACAAATAACTAAAGCTCTGATTCCTTTTCCAAACGACTTCTGACAGCGATAAGATTAGTTCGTTTCACCTTCGAAACAGCGGCCGTGTTCTGGTCTAAGGTGCCGATGGGCTAGAAGAAAGATCTTTTGATCATCGACGCTGAGAAGATTAGTCATTGGAACCTCCGACACTGCGGTAGCATTCTTCTTTGAGGTTCTAATGCATTAGTTGTTTTAGCTTCCAATTGCCGACAAGCTAGTGATGGAAACCACCAATGGATAAACAGTCATGACGTTAATCATTTGAGGCATCGACATTGCGGCAGCATTTCGATCAAAGGCACCGACGGGTTAGAGGCCAGAACTTCCGATCAGTGACCACGGCGACAAGGTAGAAGAATCTGGCGGATTAAACAAGAAAGGTCACTTCAGTTAAACACCGAGACACTGGCTGTTGGTCGCAATTTCACACTGAACCAGCAGTGGTGATTATCAATGACCACTTCAGTTATTAAAAGTTCGCTCAGTGAACTAGATCTTCACAATAGATAGACAAATAGTTAGCAAGGGTTTGAAGCCCTAATATGAGGAAACTGTCACTTTCAAGTATTTTTTGTGTAAACAGATTGGATTTTCAGGATCTGTCATTTTTGTAGAAGGCTATAAAGCCCATGATTGATTTTATAATAAAGGTTTGACATTGGGGATTTGTAAGCCTATTCTATTGTCAAGTGTATCGTCTTGTTTATTCTAATTGTAAGCTCTTTTGTTATGAGTTGTTCAGCCATCATATTTATCTTTATTGTACTTATGCTTGAATGTGCATTTAGGTAATTTTCAAGTTGACTAATAGCTAATAGTTGTCATCCTATTGGTGAGTTAATGTGATTTGATTTATAAGTACCATCCTTGTGAGGATTTAGCCATTTATATGCATCTATTTTGTATGTAAGTCTGGCAGCTTGACGAGTTCTCCATCCCTGCACCTTATTTTCAAACTACTGAACAAGTTGTAACTAAAAGCCTTGTGATTGAGTGAGCTTCATGCATGTCTTGAGAGTGGGAGGTTATATAGGTCACCTGACTTGATCCATATCAAAAAACCCTAAAAAACATTTTAAGTTACCAGGCATCCTCGAGCTACAACCTAGAGGAGTTTCCTATAGAGATAACAAAGTGGCGCTGCTGCCAGGGAGAGGAGATTGAAGCTCAGCTTCCCTGGGAGATGACATAGATCCATGCTTTGATGATAGACAAAGCTTAGACATTATTATGGTTGTAATCATCTATCTGGTAACTCCATTGATATAAGGTGGATTCAAGAATACCAAGTACCAGAGTAAAT
Organism: Pseudotsuga menziesii; assembly: GCA_001517045.1. NCBI lineage: Eukaryota > Viridiplantae > Streptophyta > Pinopsida > Pinales > Pinaceae > Pseudotsuga > Pseudotsuga menziesii. The sequence continues at coordinate 38,585 of LPNX010464985.1, read as the reverse complement.
CCAAAGGGGCCACCAACAACACCTGTTTCAGATCCAAAAGAAATTTTGAGGAAAGATAGGGATTTATTAAGACTGACGAGCAATAGAGCACAAAAAGCTACATCATGTATTTCAAGAAATATTTCTGCTATTATTTCTTCTGCTGAAAATCTTAATTCCCAGGAATTTTTAGATACATCAGAAAAGTTTAGGATTGAGGAATCTTCAAGCACTACTACTTGTGAAGATCTCATCCCTGGCGACTCCATTGAATAATTGTGGCTCTGCGAAGGGCTCATACCAGAGCAAATCAAGAGAGGCCACCAGCAACACCTGTTGCAGACCCATAGAATATCATCAGAAGAAAACCTAGCCCTGTTTCTAGGGTAGATTTACAAAGACTTCTATTTCCCTGATCCATTCGAATTTAATAAATCTCCACTATTGAGGACCTAGTTGATAAAAGATGAAGAGGCTGAATTCAAAATCCAGGTACCAGTTCAGCAGTTTAATTTATGAACTGTTGTTATTTTTTATCAGCTCCTTTATACTTTTCCCTTCACATGTTAAAAGAATTATCTTATGTATTATATATTCTAAAGATTATCAACCATCTTTTATAAATCCATCTGTAGAAGAATATTTGCTGTCTTCTTGTATTGTAGAAGGTGAATCAGTTTGTGTGCCTCAGTTCATCTATAAAATGACCACTGTACCCAAATTCCTTCTAAATCTGATCAGCCATGTAACCTTGAAGAAACCAAAACTGATTCAAAATCTATGCAGAGTTTAAAACTCGTTCCCATAACCGTTGAACCTTGTCAGCAGATTGTTATCCCTCATGATCAGCCCATGGCCTTTTAAATCAAAATCAAGATGAAGATGTTTAATCTATTAAAACTTCCCTCTTGGATTCATCCTTATCCTCTTGGCTGTTATGAATATCTCCCTCGGTTTTCCGGAGAGAATCAAGCTTCAGCGGAAAGGCACTTGGAATCTTTCGAAGATTTTATTGATTGTTTTTAGATTGTTCATGAGGATGTAATCATGATATTTTTCTCTAAATCATTGATTAGAGATGCTGCTATATGGTTCAATAATTTAATAGCTAACTCTATTAGCTCTTGGACAGAATTCACTGATGCATTTTTTAAGCATTGGGGTGGGAACAAATATCTTGATTTGTATCTCGTTGATTTCTATGCTCTGAAGAGAGAGGAAGATGAAACGTTTCCTATCTTCAATTGAAGATTCTATGACACTTATCATGCTATGCCTTTGGAGATCCGGCCCATAGAGATAGCTTCCATTATATATTATGTGATGGGACTACATTCAAAACTTGCCCTTCTTCTGCTAGAAAGAAAATCTTCATCTTTAAGCATTCTGTTTGAAGATGCTTTAGAGGTGGAGGAAAACATTTGTGCTTCAAGGAAAATCCCAGAGCAGTTTGATTTTGAAAACCATCATTTACCTGAGCTAGATAGACATCAGTATGAGTTATATTTTGAATAGGAAGATTATGAGTCCGAAGCAAATTTGGAACAGCAGCAAGCATGTGAGCTCCTTTCAAATTTAGAATCAGATTCTTCAGCGTTTTCAAAGTACTCCCAAGACAGGTATGAATCTATATTTTATGATTAGTTTGCAAACCAAGATGAGCCTATGATAACTGAAAATTGTATAGGAAATTATATGTTTTCAACTGATCTTTATTCATATGATGTAAACCCTGTTTTATCATCCTATTGTGAGCACTATTCTCAAAAGGGAATTTTAATGATTGATGATCAAGATCTGATCATAAGAGAACAAGAAGGTTTAGATCAACTGTTGAGCTTTCATTTTGATCCGACAAAGGTTGAGCATTCCACATTCAACATTGACATCAGAAAAGGAAAATATCAGCAGCATAAAAAGGTATTTCCTGTTGACTTTTATGACCCTGTTGCTGACTATCTGGAACTTATGAGCAGCATAGATATCAAAATATTTTTGTTAGATGATAGTTGGTTCTGTCACCCTTCAAAACTACATTGCTGCATACTAGGGTTTCATTTATTTTTTGGGTCAAGATTAGGGATAAGTTCAGCAGATCAGCTTCTGACCTGGCTTCATTGGAAGCATGATGTCACACGATAAGAAGGATCTACTGATTAGAATTAGCAGTAGGAGTAGATAGTAAAATAAGCTCTTAATATGAACAGCTAGGTCATTTTCAGTTTTTTTCATGGATAAACAAAGCGAGATACAGGAAGATTGCAGGGGATCAGTTATAAAAGACAAATGACTCCATGCCAAATGGGAAACTAGTAGATAGTAGGTTATTTTGCTTTCAGAATAAACTCCATGCCCAATGGAATAATAAATGATAGTGTTAAGTTACTTAGTTTCTTTTAGGGAAAGGAATTTTGGTTTAGGGTTCTTGGGACCTCACAGGGAGGTTCCCATCCCCAAGTAGGAGCCAGATGTTATCTCCCAAAAGTAATTTATTTTCGTATGAAGAATTGAATTCATGCAATAAGGGATATGAATGTCACTAACAGTTTGAAAGCATCTGTTGTTGATAAAAAATTCACAAAGTTGTAGCTTTGGTGGCTTGGGAGAGGATCAGAACATCTCATTAGCCACCAATAGACTTACAGACTATGGCTTCCGTGATTAGATGAACACTTCGATGATCGAAAGAACTAAATACTATGGAGCGACGAGTTAGTCCACCAAGGAGCCAAAACGGCGGAAGATATACAGACTATGGCTTCTGATCAACCAACAGAAAATCATCAGCAATCTAAAGAACTAAGGGCTATGGATCGGCGAGTTAGTCCACTAAGGAGCCGAAATGGCGGAAGATATACAGACTATGGCTTTCGATCAACCAACAAAAAATCATCGGCAATTGGAAGAACTAAGGGATACAGATTAGCGAGTTAGTCCACTAATGAGCCGAAATGGCGGAAGATATACAGACTATGGCTTCCGATCAATCAATAGAAAATAATCGGCGATCAGAAGAACTAAGGGCTATGGATCGGCGAGTTAGTCCACTAAGGAGTCGAAACGGCGGAAGAAAAATGGACAAGGCCTTCTATTAATTAATAATCATTTCGATAGCACGACAATAGGAAATCATCAGTGATCGGGAGAACTAATAACTACAGATCGGCAAGTTTAAGACTAAGATCCTCCGTAGTGTCGGTGGCACAGATAACTAAAGCTCTGATTCCTTTCTCAAATGACTTCTGACAGTGATAAGATTAGTTCGTTTCACCTCTGAATCAGTGGTCGTGTTCCGGTATAAGGAACCAACGGGCTAGAAGACAGATCTTTCGATCGTCAACACTGAGAAGATTAGTCGTTGGAACCTCCAACACTATGGCAACTTTCTTCTTTGAGGTTCTGATGCATTAGTTGTTTCAGATTCCAATCGTCGACAAGCCAGTGATGGAAAGCGTCGATTGATAAACAGTCGCGACATTAATCATTTGAGGCGCCGACATTGCGGCAGCATTCCGGTCTAAGGCACCAACGAGTTAAAGGTCATAACTTCTGATCGGCGACCGCGGTGACAAGGTAGAAGAATCTGATGGATTAAACAAGAAAGTTCACTTTAGTTAAACACCGAGACACTAGCTATTGACGGCAATTTCACATTGAACCAACAGTGGTGATTATTAGCGACCACTTCAGTTATTAAAAGTTCACTCAGTGAACTAGATATTCACAATAGATAGACAAATAGTTAGCAAGGGTTTGAATCCCTAATATGAGAAAACTATCACTTTCAAGTATTTTTTGTATAAGCAGATCGGATTTTCAGGATCTGTCATTTTTGTAGAAGGCTATAAAGCCCATGATTGATTTTATAATAAAGGTTCGACTTCAGGGATTTGTAAGCCTATTCTATTGTCAAGCATCTCATCTTGTTTATTCTAATTGTAAGCTCTTTTGTTATGAGTTTTTCATCCATCATCTTTATCTTTATTGTACTTATGCCTGAATGTGCATTTAGGTAATTTTCAAGTTGATTAATAGCTAATAGTTGTCATCCTATTGGTGAGTTAATGTGATTTGATTTATAAGTACCATCCTTGTCAGGATTTAGCCATTTATATGCATCTATTTTGTATGTAATTCTACCAGCTTGATGAGTTCTCCATCCCTGCACCTTATTTTCAAACTACTGAACAAGTTGTAACTAAAATCCTTGTGATTGAGTGAGCTTCATGCATGTCTTCAGAGTGGGAGGTTATATAGGTCACCTGACTTGATCCATATCAGAAAACCCTAATTTTTTTTTAAGTTACCATACATCCTCGAGCTACAACCTAGAGTGGAGGGTCGAATAGAGTGTTGGGCCAATAGGTTTATTTCACGAGCTGGAAGGCTGGTTTTGATTAAGGCAGTACTACAGAGCATCCTGATTTACTGGGAATCCATTGCATGCATCTCCAAGGGGATCCTCAATCAGATTCATAATAAGTTATTTTATTTCCTTTGGACTACAAGCAAACAGGATAAAGGAATTCCATTGGTCAAATGGACAACATTGGCTAATTTAAAAGAAGATGGAGGATGAGGATTGACGAATATGAGTTTTTTCTTCTAGTCACTAGCATCCAAGTCCTTATGGAGATTGATTCGAAACAAAAATTATATGTGGGGGAAAGTAATGATATCTAAATATTGTCTGAATTCTTCAATCATAGATTGGATAAGGAGGCTAGATAAGACTCACAAAAATGAATCCATAGGGTGGAAGGCCTTTGTGATGTATTTCCCATTGATTGGGGATTGGATGGCATGGAAAGTAGGAGATGGAAAAAACATTATAATAGTTGTATATCCTTGGATCGGTGCTGGTAACTCCTACAGAATCTCATAGAATACTTTATCTCTTCTGTTGAGTCAACATATCGGTAAATTATATGATTCCAAAGTTCAATATACACGGGAAGAGGGCATTCCAATCTGGGAAAAATAATTGGAGCTAGGATTAGAAGGGGATACATAAAGAGAATGGAAAATATTTACATATTGGTTGGACTCATGTTTTATCCATCTATAAGAGGGTGAGGTGGATATGTTGGTATGGTCCAGGAATAGTTCCACAGGGGATTTTATTGCAAAACTCTATTACAAAGTTGACGCCATATATTCGTTTACATGCGATAAAGAGTGGTGGTGGCGATAACAAAAAAATCACCATGTGGCTATCCCTTAACAACAAATTGCTAACATGGGACAATTTTCTAAGGAGGGGTTGGAAAGGACCAATTTGGTGTGTGTTATGCCATCTAAATGAAGAATCATGCTCTCATTTATTTTCTTTATTTCCATATGTAGAGACAGTATGGAATGTTGTGTCCAAAGAGATAAAATACCAAGCCGCACAGACTACACAAGTAGGATCTTCTCTAGAACAAAAAATCCTCCATTGGTGGAATAATCCTTTGATATGTAAATTCTATTCCTTCCCTTATTCTTATATTTGTGGGATATGGTGAGCTCACAACACTACAATATTTCAAAATCAAATAATTCTCTCTAAGGTAATGATGGAACTTGCTATGCAGTGGATGAAGGAACACAAATCAATTATTAAAACAAAAAATAAGTGCAAATTGGTTCCCTTGGATATCGACAGAGAAACTCTATGGGCTTTCTTTGATGGTGCAAGCCAAGGAGACCCTCTCCTAGGTGGTTGACGGAGATTTTTATACCTTGCATAAAATCACAAGATAATGATAATGTTTTCTCATGGGAATTGTTCAAACAATAAGGTTGAACTTTCCTATCTTTATTTAGTCTTGAAGGTGGAAATTGCAAGAAATATTTCAAGTCTTCAAATTTATGGACATTCGAAGATGGTCATTGACTGGGCCAATAACAAAATACAAATCAAATCCCCTCACCTAAAACATCTTCTGAAATCAATTCAAAGACAAATGGATTCATTCTCAGTCCTTTCGTTGGCTCATATATAGAGAGAGAACTGAACTTCAAAGTAAACCAGTTATCAAAAAATACCTTGCTATTGGACCTAGGGAAAACACAACTTGAATAAGTAAAAAATGATAGCTGCTTGTAGTTGTTTAGAAAGAGGAAAAATGTTGTAATAAGATAGCTTTAAAATGTATGGGAATGGATTTATCCCCCCTCTATAAATTTGAAATATGTAATAAATATTTATGCTTAATAGAAGAAGGAAATTATGTGATGTAAAGCTAATAGTTATGGATGTAAGTCCTTTTTTGGGACAGTTAATTATCATTCCTTTAGAATAATTGATATTTTTGTTTGGAATATATATGTGTGTATGTGTGTGTGTGTGTGTGTGTGTTTCTTCCTTAGATACCCAAGGGTTATCTCAATCGGTTGAATAGATCTTCCTAAGGCATGTTGTTGATGGAGATGCAATATGTAACAAGTTTAACAAGTTCAGTTGCACTTAAGTCTCTCAAGGTCACCGATTGATATTGTGGTTGGTGTTTGATCCATATTCCATCTCAATATTATGGGGAAGAGGGGAGGATCTATCAATATTTTACTTGGAATACAACAAACATACATTTTCCAAAAAAAAATCTGAAGGGGTTATTTCAATTAGTTGTAGTCAGTGTTGCACTCCAAAGAAGACACTACCTAAAAAATGTCTTGTGGAGGTTTTAAATGTTACAATATTTTTCAAAATTATTTTAACATACTCCACTATTGGCGGTGTATTTGTTACGGATAAAAAATTCATATAGCTTGTGGTATACCACAACAAACAAAGTGACACTAGAAATCAACCAAGTATGCTATATAAATGTAAAATGACAACAACAAAATGATAGGGTCGGTACCTCAACCAAATGTCCAATGAATACCATCATTGAGCTCTTGATCCAATGCTCTTCACCTACAACTTGTCCTCAACAACAAAGGTATCCAATAATATAAGATATATACAAATTGTTAGCATCTAATCTAGCATAATCCATTCACATATAAGCAAATATACCCATGGAAATTAACATAAACATTTACAATATGAATCAGATGAGAAAAGAGCATTTCTATTAATATAAAGAACATAAGTGCATAGTGACACCTTCTATTGGCAAATCATTGGAACCAAGAAACTAAGTTCCTCGACCTAGGACTCCACCACTTCAATCCTCCATTAAATGGAAAGCTCACAAGTATAAGGTGTAATTGGGTTCCTCCTTCAAAAAATAAGGAAGAGATTCATATATTAACATAAGAGGTTTAATGTAACAAGGACCAAGGGATGTAGACTCAAGGCAATGGAAATGGGGAAAAATTTCACTATTGTTTACTTTCTCTCAAAGTTTCTCCTCCTTGAATGCTTCACAATGGTTCAATATATAGCCCTGAAAAGAGAGATGAAAGGTCGAATTCGAGCATTTCTAAACATTTGGAAGGCCAAGGATCATAACAATCATGTTTGGTAAGGAAAACTAGAAATAATTTTAATTATGAGCACAAAACGTGATGTATGCGGGCTATAATGGAGCAAGATGTGTGTATGCATGTTGTAATGTTGTTGACCTACACATATAAGCAAAAAGGTGTTTTTTAGGGTTTCAACTAAGCATAAGAGATATACTAATTTTGCATAGGGACAAGGTAGGCCATAAATACATGTTTCATAGGTGTATCTAATCATGCTATAACAGAAGGTTTGAATGAATTTTCACTATAACTAAATTTATGGGTGGTAAAAGGTTCAACCAAAAGTTTTTTCATTGGTGAATTTATATCTGTAATCCACACGAGTGTGCTCAAATATATGCAATATTCACTGGGTGTGCTTATAATTGATACACATCATGGGTTCAATATATTTGTGTGTGTGTGTGTGTACACACACACACACATAGTGATGAATATTGTGGAGATATATGGATGACGGGTGATTTGGAGGAGGCTAAGGATGCCCTATATCAAAAAATTGCACCAAACCATGTACTACTACTTTCTACCTATCATATCCCATCCTCTATCATAAATAGGCACAACTCTTAGGATTGAGAATGCCTCGTTTCCTTGTCCTCACTATATTATGATTTCACTACTCACCCTCCCAATTTATCCACCATGTTTTCTTTTGAAACTATCCAAGGTGAAACCCTATTCCTTTCTCCTCGCTCTCCTTTCCCATATCTACACCCCATCCAACCTCCCCTAGATATCCTATCCCCTTTTCCATTTAGAAAACCCCTTGAGATCCCTTGTGCAAAGAAACCCTTTATTCCCTCTTGGACTCTGCTCCCATAAAAGTTGATCTAGAGTGCCCCCAATCTAGCTAAACTACATTGAATAATATACACAAAGGAACAATGTATTATAAATATACAACCATAAATGAAGTGGCGATGGATCTAGATCTATTAAGGTACAATGTAATATTCTATATAGAAAAATCACTAATAGGTATATTTCATGCAAGAATATTTTCAGGAAAAGACTTGAAAAATTGGGTAACCAAAGTTTAGGAACACTTGTTAGGTTATTCCCCTCTAACACGTGTGGGGGCATATACATACATCTCTTTTATATTTAACTCATAGGAGGATAGATTGAAAATTTCCATGGATGGACCATAGTTCTAGGGAGCTCATCCCTTAGTTTGTTCAAATGGAATGCATGGTTCGACCCAATAAGGGAAAGGATCCATACTCTTTTTATGTGGGTAAAAATGAAATGCTCCCTATTGAGTTTTTGGATCAAATATGTTAAAGATACTTGGATACTCTTTGGGAACTTTTCGTAAAGTGGATCTAGAAATAGAGTCAAAATATAACACATCAATCATGGATATCATCTGTGAGGAGATGGGAATATCCCAAGGTTAGTCAGACATTATAATGCTTGAATAAGGGGAACACCATTACATGCAGAATTTGGACTACAAGAATTCCCCATTCAGATGCACGCATTGTAGATTTCAGAGATGTATGAAGATTATTTTCCCACTCTATAACAAATCAGGTGAATCTACAGGAACTTGTCTAGTTATGATCCCCTCATACTTTGGAGTGGATTCATTATCAAATATTCAAAAAAGGAAAGGAGATGAGGAGGAAAAAAAATAAATACCATATAAATCTCCAAAATTCACACTCTAGAATTAATGAAGAATTTCCTTAAGGCCATGAACCAACTTCAAGAAAAAATAAAAATTCTAGAAGTAAATATGCTCTCTTCTCTAGGATCACCATGCATTCTATCGAGTGAGACATATGATAGTTAGTTCGACATAAATTATCAATCCGTAGTTCATAAACTTAAAGGTGCAAGCAAAATATATGCAAGATTAGAGTACACATAACCTATGTTAATGTTTGAAATGAAACAAATATACTACTTCTGTTGAATCCAAATATAAGAAAGAACAAAATGGCATAAAGTAAACTCAAGAAAGCATGAAAGTAAACTTAACTACAAAATGGCATAAAGTAAATTCAAGAAAGCATGAATGTAAACTTAGCTAAGAAAGCGTGAAAATGAGCAAACTAATATATGGTAAAATAAGTGACAAATGACAAATAATAAATGAAAAATAACAAATGACAAACAAATATGAGCTCATATAAAATCTAAATTATCGACTCAAAATAACAAATCTATTATGTATAAATCCAAATATTTATTCTAAAGCATCAATTCTATTACAAAAGGGTCAAATCCATGACTAGCCCTCAAAAAGATAAACTATTTCTCTATTTCTAGAGAAAGGCATCTTCCCGAATGAAGAGAGAACCCTCTTATTTATACATGAATGCTTTGAATAAGAAGATAAACTCATAATTACAGATCCATTTTTCTCCCAACTTATCCCTTCAAATCCTCTATAATATCTTGGATAAGGTATTCTATTTCCATGATCTTCTCCTTGAAATTAGCTTTAATTATAGCTTTTAAATCTTGAAAAGATGGAGAAAACATTTGAGAAGCTTTTGAATAATCCTTTTGTTGAAAATCTTCAAATATTCCTACACATCACAAAGCTCACACAACTTTCAAATATAAATGAAAACATGTTAATTCTAATATTTAATCATAAATTCTCTTAAAAATAAATAATTTGGAAAATAATAAAGTAACCCATATTTATTTATGAAAATGGTATAATGAATGGTTAATGGAGTGATGAATAGGGATAAATGTGAGGAATAGTGAAGGGAAAATAGGATAAAAAAGCAACATTTGGGTGACCCAAGACATTCCACATGATTATGGATTCTCCCAAGGAAAACAACATGTTGATTGGATTTTCTAATTGAGGCAAACTAAGGAGAATCAACTCACACAAGTCGCTTACTGCAGCTTTCGGTGTGTTTGAATTAGTTGATTCTTGTAGGTTGTGATCCTGCTACCATCTAAGTTTTCACTCTCTTAAGGAGAATCATATCACTTTAACTTAGAAAAAGTATATCCTAAACTAATTAATAAAAACTAAACTAAATCCTAATTAAAACAACTAAACTAAGACTAATTACTTATCTACAAACTATATTAATCTATCTACATTAAAATGTCTATTTAACAGCTAAATGGCTATTTAACAACTAAAAGTCTATTCAACAGCTACTAAATCAGAATTAACTAATTATATCTAATTTGTGTTTTTCTCTCTTAAGAAGAGTCTCTCTTTTGTTTTTTAAAATATTTTCTCAAGAACTCTTCAAAAAATGAAATATAATTAATCTATAATGAAAAGTCCATTTAATAGTTATTAAATCATAAATATAAAAATTAAACTAAAAATGAAAATTTAATCTAAGCTACTTAAGTCTATCTTGGCCAAGAGCAAATTATTAACTATGTTAACAATCTATTGACCATACAAGCAACAAAAGTTAAAAATAACTATGAAAAAAAACTATCACATTTAAGATAATGACTTTCTATTGAATACTAATTTTATGATAAAAGAACTATTAATAAAAAATTATCTATAGTCTTTAAACAGAAACTCTCAACAATGAATTAACATTTAACATTTTAATATTTGAATTTAAAAAGTGTTTAAATGATTAATTGAATACCTATAGAAATAGGGGTTACTAAACTAATAAGCTAATATATAATATTACACAATCAAATTATTAATAAAACCTTAATAAAATGACAGATATAATATCTAAGTCAAACAAAAATGTAAATTTTATTTGAGTCACTTAACACAATCCATACAATTATCTCATACAATTATCTCAAAGTATAAATGTAAATGAATTTAGATATAATATCTAAGTCAAACAAAAATGTAAATTTTATTCCAGTCAGTTAACACAATCCATACCATTATCTCAAACCATAAATGTAAATGAATTTAGAAAAGAAGATTACTATGGAATATTATATAGTCATAAAAAAATTAAATAAAAAATATAATACCACTGAGAGAATCAATGCTGAACAAAATCACACTAACAACAGTTTTGATAAACTTGTAGCACACTTAATGATATATTATTCCAATGCATAATCTCCTACCATGTATTCGAATCCCCACACAGAACACAAATAATAAAACCAGAGAAAAGAATTTCTCAAGCTTCATAACATGTTCTCGTGGCAACAGTGTCTCCCTCAATTCTTCCAAAAGAATAACTACGTTGTTTAAGAGAAGAACGTAGTCATTCTCTGATCTACAGAGACCTCCCCCCATCCTCCTGTAGAGTGTTTCTGTGGTTAAATAGGCAAATAAAATAAACAAAAACTGAACTGACTCTCCTTGCTAGCGGCAACTAGAAAAAACGTGTCTAAAGAACCTGACATAAATCCCAGATGCTTCGCTTTTATGAGGAAATTGCACACGAGTCAGCTAAATGGGTCTCAAAATTTTGATTTTCGACATATTTTGCTCCCAGTTTGCTACCAAAATTTGCAAAATATGGATCTTCCCTTTTCCCGTTCAATGAGGGCATAGTGGCAGAATATCCTCAAATGTTCACTTCATGTAACGTGGAGTGATAAAAAAAATTGATCTTAATCCATTTGCACAATGTTTAGCTGCATGTGATCTTACTCTTTGCCTCTGTAAAACGATCTCCTACTCATTCTTTAACGTGTTGATCTCCCTTCCTTATTGACTTGATTAAACAAATGTTTAATAATTATTTCATCACCTCACTTCTCAATGTAGTATTTACAATCATCATATAATCAAAATATGTGATAAGTTAGAGGAACTATCCACGTATGAAAGTCCATAGGTCATGACTTGATGTTAATGATTGAATGTTTTTCCTTTTGGAAGAACAACAACAACCAAAGATTCTATAATATATGTATTTAAAAATAAAGAAAAATTGAATACTAGGTTGTTAGATATTATAAAATATTATTAATAATTAAATAAATTTAGTCTAAATATGAAATATATTATTAATAGATTTAGTCTAAATATGAAATATGTGTATTTAAAAATTCTTTTATTTAAAATGTATGAATCAAAATAATTTAAAAGTTATTTAAAAAAAAATTAATTCATTTTTTCGAGTTTAAAGAAATAATCAAAGATAGAGAAAACATCTAAAAAAAAGTTTTATTAAAGATTGATGCTTTCATTCAAACTATAAACAACTAGTTTGTTTCAATTTATTGACGTATATTTATCTTAGATGTAAACTAAGTTGAATGTAATCAAACCTTAATGAAAAATATTCAATTTTGCTAAAATTAGATAACTACAAAAAATAGGCGAAAATTTAAATTAAAAACTTTAAGGTTTGAAAAATCCAATAAGTCATTAAAAATAAGAATCGAAGGATCAATTCTACTCTTTGAAGTTTATTTTCTCAAGGCATAAGTCAATCATCCCAAAATTTATCCAAATAATGTATCTTGATCTTCCAGAAAGCTCAATTAACCATTGATAAAGAGAAAGCCACAAGGAAGGAAAGGTTGTCGTAAGGACAAGATAATTGAATTCTTCCAAAGTAAGGTGTACAATCAATTCAGCCAAGGTTAAAGTAGAGTATGTAACCATGATTAATCCACCAAGAAGCCAAAATACTAATGCAGTAAGGATGACACAAACTGTCATATCTCAATTTCATGAAAGGTGAGAATTTTAATCAAATGTTAAAAGCTTTGCAAAAGTCAATGGGTCATTCTAACTCGGAATTAAGAGCATGGTCCTATTATTTGATATAAACTCTTCAAGACGTAAATTAGAATTATTACAATTGAGCTTTTAGTTGATTAATTATGATCTACCAAAATGGTCGTTAATTTGCAAGTACACCGACAAACTAAGATTTGTGACAATTGTCGAAGCATCATATAAAATCAACCAAGCCAAACAGAAGGATATGATTAGTTCGAATAAGCTCAAGTAAGACTAATAAGGTGGTGTTCATCAACTAAAGGGCCATATACAAATTAAAGCCAAGCCAAAGAACATGCATCGCAGAAAATGAAGGATCAAAGAAAGAAAGCCAAGAAAACATCTACCAAATCAAACAATTGAAAATAGAAGAGAAGCAAAAATTAAATATTTACAAGATTTTTAAAATGGGTCCCTTTTATTTTCTAAAAATCAAGGGGAGTTGTTGGTGGGCCAACACAACCTAAGTATGTATACAAGGAGGAAAGTCCTACCCTATCACCTCCTACTCATGTGGTTTTTCTGGTAAATAGTGATTATTCATCTTCTCCCATTCAAGAAAAAGGTACAAAGGACACAAAAGTTGGATTCCTTCTAATATCTTTAAGGAATAAGCCTCCAATATATCTTACTCTAGCCCCTTTACCACCAAGAGGTATCTAAGTCACTCCCAAACAACAAGATCTATGGTTGAAGCTAGTGGTTTATTCATAATACCTATCACTGATAATATCGATACTAAAGGATGGAGATAATTCATTGACCATGCAAAGACGTAAGTAGAAAAAATGTTTGTTTAGGTCATGAAAATACAATTCAAGGGGTCCTTAGCAGAGAATCCCCCCGTCCTTAGCAAAGAATCCCCCCACAGGGTTAAAAAATTAAACTCCTCTCCCATAATAGGTGATGCATATGGATGGCCTCCAAATAATGATCCATGAAAAGGATTTTCGTCAAACACTATCCTTCTATCATTTACATCCAGGAGACTATGTGTACAATTGAGTCATCCCACGAGATTCTCAAGAAATACCTCCCTAATTGGAACTTCATCATTGTTGACATTGATTTGAATTCAAGAGGATTGGCACTAGTATGGGATACCTCCTTCCTACTGCAGTATTCAGTAAGCTATCTTTCTTACATTTTCCCTTTTTCTTTCTAATTCTCTAAGCTATATCATGGACCTCTTAAATGCCCTCCTAGTTTAATGAAAATGCAAGCCAAATCCTCCTATCAAATTTTTACAATAAATGGCTTTGCAAATATGATCTCTAGATGTCTTGAGAAAAATATCATTGTTCTATTTTTACATAATCTAACCTCATATGCTCACAGTCAATCTATGAACTAATTATACATGGTGTTATGTAAAAATAAAGTGCAAATTTGCAAAAATGTGCTTAGTAAAATGCACGCCACAATCTGTACATTGGTCAATAATTAAAAGTAAAACCAAATGCCTGAACTAGTTGCATTGTTCACAAAAACCTCTTTCAGATTCCTAAAATGTCGTGTCATTTACCCACAATGAATCTTCCAATATGGCAATTTTTTGAACAACTTATGCTTAGAGTCAAGTTATGAACTACTTATGCAAGTTGCTATGTAAAAACAAAGTGTTAATTTGCAAAAAATGGCTTATTGAAATGCATGCCACAATTTGTACATAGGTCAATAATTAAAAATAATACGACAGGATTGAAGCTAGTTACATTTTTCACAAAAACCTCTTTCAGATTCCTAAAATGATGTTTCATTTTCCTGTAATGAATATTCCAAGATGGCTTTTGTTTACCCATATTTACCCACTTCAGTAAAATGCACACCCAACCCTCATTATTGGGTCCTTTTGAGTGATTTCAATTCGAAGTGGTGTGGATTGCCATTTTCCACCTTCTTATACATCTATTTTTCCAAATTGGGTTCAAAAAGTGCATGCTTTGAAGAAACTCTTCATGGTTGTCATGCATTAATGAAATTCCCTCCTAGTTTAATGAAAATGCAAGCCAACGTCTCCTCTAAAATGTTTGCACTAAATGGATTTGAAAATAGGAGAGCTATATATCTTGAGAATAGTATCCTTGTGTTATTTTCATATAACCTAACCTCATTTTCTCCCAGCCAAGCTATGAACTACTTATACAGGGTGTTATATAAAAACAAAGTGTAAATCTGCAAAAATATTCTTAGTAAAATGCATGCCACAATCTATACATTGGTAAATAATTAAAAGTAAAACCAATGACCAGAATCTAGTTACATTCTTCACAAAAAACTCTTTCAGATTCCTAAAATGATGTTTCATTTGCTCCCAATGAATCTGCCAAGATGGTAAGTTTCAAAAAAAATATGCTTAGATTTGAGTTATGAACAACTTATATATGGTGTTATCTAAAAATAGTGTAAATTTTCAAAAATGGTATTAATAAATTGCACGCCAAGGGTGGCAAGAGTGGGAGGGATTCTCTTAAACCCCAAAGACAAAAAAAATATTGGAAATGCATGGGGACTAGGCAGGGTTCCTAGTAACATATATGAGGCTTTAGCTCTTCCCCAAGGATTGATGATCATGAAATACCATGAGATCTCAAAATTTTGGGTGTTTGAGGATTCCTTGAACATTATCACTTTTCTCTATATTCACTCAACACCTAAGTATATTCACCTCAAATTGATTATAAGTAGGATTAACACTCTCCTCTCCTCACTCCAAGATTTTCAACTCTTCCATGTCCTAAGGAATTTGAATAAACCGATGAACACCCAAGCCAACAAGGTGGTTAGGTTAATACAAGGAGGACTAATTATCAACAAAGGAACTCATATCTTCTCTCCCATCCCCTAAGTATCTTTATGACTCTCTTGAGGGGCATGGTGGTGAATTGTCAGGAGCCCAAGTGGCAACATGGATTTAAACATGTTCCCTCCTCCAACTATCAGGAGAAAATCCATGGGAAAATGGATTGGATTTGTACTAACTTAAGGGACTATGTCCCTGGAATGACTTAGCATATCATTTTTTCACCATTAGTTAGAGTAGGTAGGACTGAATAAGCTCTCTAAGCAGTAGTTGAGTTTGTCTTTCTGTCTTATTGATGCATGAGTCTTCTAGTCACTGAGTTTTGTCTGTATTTTGTCTTTTACTGCATTTGAAATGATGAGATTAGAATTTACTTTTTCAGCATTTATTTCTTGTCAGTTTATTTTTGTGTATGTTTTTCCCATACATGTTGCTCTGGTATTTATTGTTTCCATGTGCGTAGATAACAGGTTATACCTGGAGAGGAAGAAAAAAGAGGGAAGTGTTGGATTATTTATTGTTGATGGTATTGTGGACTATAGATCTCTGAGGCTCTCAAGAAATCTTGTCATTAGAGAACTTGTCCCAGTTGGAGCCATATGTTATCACATATACATTTTCAGTTGTGCTATGCAACATAGAGACTTATCTCTTGTTCTATTCTAGGATACTTTTCATATGGCGTATAAGCATGGATCCTTACAACTTCGACCATTCCAAATCCTTGTTCAATGGATTTTCCTTTCCAAGACTGAGATTCATTGGTCCATTGAGATTATTTTAGTGATAATCTAGTTCATTTGAGCAGAGTAGCAGATCAGATGCGGTACACACAGTTGCAGAGGCCCATTTATCAGTTGGAGACATGTATATATATGGTGATATTAGGTATATGTTTCTTTGGTTTTATTTTGTTCTATGATGTATATGTCAAACACCTATTCTTGTCATGTTAGTGTGATTATGGTGACCTATGCTGTAATGTCCCGGTTTTGACCCCGTTTCATTAGATGTATATGATGTATAAATTGTAAATGATCATGGTGTGGAGCTAAAGGCCAAGGCCCCACCATTGATCAGTCATGTTATGTTTTGGGATTTAAATTTGTCACCGACAGTATGTCGGGGCATGCGGCATATATTATATATTGGTCATCATGTAAATATGCATCTATAATTAATTAAAATGAACACAACCAGCTACGGCCGCGGCAACAAAATTGAATGGGGCATGATTTTCCCAAGGATAAGGAGGTAAGGGGGGGAATTTGTCCAACTTTGGCCAAAAGGGGAAAAACCCAGGTGTCTTATTCCCTTGTTTTTATTTCCAACCACTCTCATTGAAGAATTATTGCTGGTGGTTGAAGCAGTTCATGATTTTGGGGGCTGGGGTGGCAAGACTGTCAGTCCTCACCCACACGCACACTCTACCCACGATTTTGGCTTTTCATCTCCTCACGCAGATTTTCATCTTCACTCCACGAGTTGCTAAACACCCAAGAACCGCAAATTCGCGTCCCTCCTATTGTTTGTGCATCCACGAACAAAAACGGAGCTGTTTCTCCTCACGCAGGGCCTCCATTGTCTGTTCCTTTCCTTGCTGGGTCGGATTGTTTACCCACGCACAGGTATTCTTCTGTTTTGGGTGCACATGGCGAGTTGAGAGCCGTGCTCTTGCATCCATGACTGACTGTGAAGGGCCATTCACGTTTTTGGCTGTCTCACAGACTATTTGGGTCGTTTTTCCCTGCTGTGAGTTGTGCTCACTGATAGATTCGGGGCTGTAGTTTTCCCCATGTTGTGAATGTATTTACTGTTACGTTTGGGGGGGCTGTTGTAAATTTGAGTGAGAGTCATTTTGGCCATGATAGGGCCAAGAATGACTCAGGATTTCGTTTTCGTGTTTAGGCTGTGACCGCTGACTTAGTTGCTTGTGTGCAATGGTTGGTCTTCGGACTAGGAGAGGAGCAGGGATGTTGGCTTAGTTGCTTGATAAACCTGGTGGCTGGAGCCACACAGACAGAGCTAGAGGGCTGGCCTTCTTCTTCATCACCCCTGAATAGCACTGGAAGGGAATGCAGGGCCTGAGGGACTGTGTAGTAGAGAAGGGACTGATTCCTTGTGTTGGGTGTGGATGGGTGTCTTAGGGGTCAGGCTAGTTCTGGTTTAGGTGTCCTTGGCTCTGTAATGAGCTCACCAGCTTAGCAATCTGCCTTCTCCAACTCCTCAATGGCCTGATAAACCCAACTCTGTTGGCTTGGTTGTGTTTTTTGTACATCCTTGTCTATGTGTAAGTTTGCTAGTTCCCTTATTCCTTGGAGAATCATGCCCAACTCGGGGGTGGCAGCGTTGCTGAGAGATTAAGGAGCACGCTGGCCTAAGGTTGGGTGGAACGTTGTAGCGACATAGCTGGTTGTGGAACAAAGCTTTCATAAGATAAGTCATCTTGTGTATTTTACCTCTGCAATTCTATATTTACTGTTAATTAAAAATGAAATGAACATGTGGAATACATGCATGTATGAATGCTGGCTTAAATGTATGATGTTTTCACTGTGTATGTTAAATGAATGCATCTGTGTGTGTTATACAATGGCATTTGTGCATGTTTTACCATAATGCATTCCCGACAGCATTCTGTTTTGGAAATTTTTGTGGATTTTCATGTTCATGGGGCGGTTAGCCCAGTTGGTTTAAGCTTGTAGTCGCACCCTCTATGCCGGTCGGAGGCATGGGGACATGACATATGCTTATATGTATTAATGCTTGAACTTGTGTTATGACTAATCAAGGAACTTAAAGTGAATATTGTTTCTCATGTCATGCTCATACAAATAGTAAACCTTAGTGCTAGGTTGGTTCCATGTATCACTTGCCCCCATCCATTCAGTATCATCCATTGATTTTATCCCATGAATTAGATTGTTTGAGACCTGTGAGATTGAATATATTTTACCCAATTTGACCTCTATGCATTATGGACCCCATGTTGTTCTATGTATTGGCTCTGAGTTGTGCAACAAAAATTGTCGACGCCTTGATCCTTTCGGGCTAGGAGAACCCGCTGGTGTTGGTTCCTGAGCTTAGGAGAGTTGGATTTTGAATCCTTGGCCTCTCTGGTCAGTTGCCCCCGATGTTTGGTCTTGACTGTGGATATTCCCCCTAGTTTCCCAAAGAGTTGTCAACTAAAACTTAACTCGCAATATGTCTACCATCATTACATTCATTATGTGTTATATGCTATATACTATGAAATGCAAGCCCATAAGTAAAGTGAAAACTGTGTCCTTAGACACAACTCAAAGAGTGATATGAAATGAAATTATGAAAGGCCTAAAGAAAGCAATGAATAAAAAAATGAAAAATCTAAATATTATTGGCCATCTTATCTAAAATGTAATGATTAATTCCTCACGGAGCCTGTGGGTTTTGATGTGAGATGGAGTAAGGGACAACTAATTCTAATTGTCCCCTAGGATCTCTTCCCTACAGTTTCTTGTGTACTCAATGCAAGGGTCCTAGAAAATATCCTCACGAAGCTTGATTCTTACCTTGGATGTGAGTCATAGAAATGATTGTTAAAGTTGAATGGACTCTTTTCATATCGGCTCATCCACTTGAGAGACACCACCATTCCCTATTTTTTATATGTCATGCATATGTCATTGTGTTTGTGTGTATTTGTCATCATTCAAAGAGATCATAGAGTCAAAGTCATTCAAAATTCATTACCCTTTTCCTTAGCCTTTGTTTCCCATCCTCACTCAACAATAGCACATCGTTTACACTTTGTAAGTATGGCATGAACAAGCAGGTTTATAAAACGTTCCAAGATATTTCAGAAGCACATGTATATCTTCTTCTTATTTTATTGTCACCGTGATTATGAATAAATTACCTTAAGCTTGGTTTTGATATACCAAATTGGATCATTTCTTACCCTAGATGCTTGCAAGATCATATGGATACAGTTTCTCACCTTCAATTTGGGTACTTTGACCTGCTCAACCCATTTTGACCAAGGCAAGCATGATTCCTAAGGCAGTGACTCAGAAAACAACATGGTCTATATTTGTTCCAGACATACCCAGGACCAATATTGTGGTTTCAGTTTTGAGAGTTTGGCCCCAGTTCTCCTAAAAAGTGATTATTATCACTTTATAATTCGCCAAATGATCAAATTTTATTGCAGATAGTAGTATGTTTTGTTCTCCTAGAGAAGTGCAGTGTTCCAGGGGGTATGAGTAGTCACTTATACCATTTTTCTATGTCTCCAGATCATCCAAAGCAGTCAATTTTCCCCCGTTCTCATCTTGGACGGAGTTATGGTGATTTTATCAATTTCTAGAGGTTATACCAACAAAAAATGAACTAGGAATTTCACTAAAAAAATTCGATTTGGCCAATTGGGTCAAGTAAATGGCTTGTAATTTTGGCAGTTGATGTGTCTCAGCATACCAGATAGTCCTCCAACATTTTTCAGTCAATGGATGTCTATACTATTTTATCTTGGCTTAACCAGTGAGGAAATCCCCCCAAGGGTTGCCCCCTCAACTTGGCTATTGATGTATTTCATTGTTATATCATGTATTATGAAGTTATAAAGGTGCCTAAGTTGAATTAATCCCCTGGTGACCCCCCCTATGTATTATCATGTGACATATTATGTTACAACGTGACTTTAACTTTAGAGAGACGTCCTTGAGCAAAGTGTGCCCCATCTTTTAACTTAGCCACTTGATCCATGTATTGATCTATGTATTGTTGATATCCATTGTTGATGATGTTTTAATTTCAACCATTCCATGTAAAAGTGAGTTAGGGTTTACATCTCTCTCAAACTATTTAAGAGAGGTGACCCCCCCTTTATATTTCATGAGCTCTAACATCGAAATTTGAATAAAGAATATTTGTCTAGGATTACTCTCTATGTATTTTTAAATGAGTTGATGATTGGAATTGTTTCTTTTCTATACTGAATGTGCTTTAGGATAGATCTTGCATATTTTCATTTACCCATTTCATCTGCGGGGAAGGAGGCATGCTAGGAGAGAGAGAGTGTTTCTGTGGGGGAAACCACCATCGTTTTGGCTCATGGGTGTTTGGTTCAGGGAGTCTTTCTTTCTTATGAATTTTTACTCCTCGTTCCTTTCTTATTCTGTAGATCTCATTCATCTGTCTTCTCATATGATTTTTCTCTGACTTGGCAGAATGAAGGGGGTGCTAGGGTGATTGGCTGAAGCTCAACTACCACGATATCCACTCCGGAAACATTCGTTTGATCAATAAAACGACATTCTTCATCATATATGAGGTCATATACAAGATCCAGGTATGTCTCATAGGTAATTTCTCCTTCTTTTATTTTCTACATGCATTGCTAATCATTGTTTTAACTGAAAAACCCTCATTTAGAAGTAGGAAAAATCACCGAACCAATTTGCACCGGGAATTGGAAAATTTGGTGACCTAGGTTTTTTTTCTGGCATACAGAAAAAACCTCCTATCCCTCAAAAACGTCAATCTTGGTCTCCTCTTCCCATCTCTAGGCATTGGTTTCATTCTGGGATAAAATGCCCCTATTTGGTTTGCTAGCCAGTTTCACTTGGGTATTTTTATTGTCGAATACTTTTACTGAAGTAGGCATGTTGAAGGCCTATTTTCATTATATCGACCTCATCCTAGGTATTTTCCATATTTCTGATTAAATCCCCCTAGGGTCCCGCGTCTGATCATTTGAACAAATACACCAACCTTAGATATGTTTTAAATTCCTCAAGTCACTGATATAATAGATTCAAGCAACATTTCAATAATCCCTAAACATTTGTACTCAAATATTCCTTAAATTATGGTTTATCCCTTAAATCTAGGGTTTCCATCTTACCTTACGTATTCACTTTTTGGGCTTGATCTGGTGATTAGATGTAGGTCTGTCCTTTCAGGATAACATTGGGTCTCCCCCTTTGTCACTCAGGAATTTAGTTGAATAAAGTGAAGGAATCCCTAACCGACATGACAACCATCCATCTTTTTGGGCTTAGGGTTTCCGTAGGTCACAAATTTGGTTTTCTATTCCCTCTGCCATCCTGCATAGGATTACTTTATCGAGGAAAATACAAGATCCATGATAACAGGTCTCTACTTTGTTCTTGAGGAAATAAACCCAAATTTTCCATCTAAAACCATTAGTAAATGTTAGATAATGAAATCTACCTCCTATGGATTGGGTTTGCATGGGTCCATAGAGGTCTATATGAACTGTCTCAAGATGTTCTTTGGCTCAAGATGTGGAAGTGGGGAAGTTGTCCCTTTAATGTTTCCCAACGATACAAACCTCATAGGAGCTGGATTATTCATTTATATAACTGGTAACCCCTTGAACATGAACTTTTTTTGCAGAAGATTGAGACTCCCGAAGGGAAGATGACCAAATCTACAGTGCCATAACCAGGTTTCAAATGGACTAGAGATAGTATGGTCTACATACTGTGGAAGATTGGCACTTCTGAGATTGAGTGGAAATATTCTATTCTTAGTCATTTCTACTATAGATATGAGTCTCCTACTGGGGGGATTATCATAAATGACACAATATGTATCATGAAATCGAATATCATACTTGTTCTGAAGTAATTGACCTATACTGATCATATTGACATTCAAATTTGGTACATAGAAGACCTCATGAATAAACTTATTTTCATTTTGTTTTGTAAGTACAAGAATAATACCTTCACCTTTTCTTGGAACCAAAAATTCATCTCCTAGCTTGATATTCATGACAACAGAGGAATCCAAACTAGAGAAAATTGACTTGTTAACTATCATGCGATTGTTGCAGTCGCTATCTAGTAGCCATAAATTCGTGTTGTGGTGTTATTCAGTTGCTTGATAAGAGAGGAACATAAATTCTCATGAATATTCTTCTTCTTTTGAAACATGGGCTCTACAATTGTTCTGATCTGCTTGCTTCTTTCTGAATTCCCACTCATAATGGCCATACTTCTTGCAGTAGTTGCGCTGAATATTGGACTTATTGGTCATCTCCTTCCTCTCCTCCTCTATCCATGAGAGTTGTGAGAGTGTTTTGAGTGATAAACTGATCTATAGTTTCTATTTCCTTCATTTTCAAACTTTCAAACTGAAGTCGAAGAGTTTGCAAACTTATCTTTTTTACTCTATATGTCCCCTCATAGGCAGATGCAAGCATATTCCAAGCTTGATGTGCACTGATACGTCCTGAGATTCATGGGAAGATGGCCTCCTCAATTCAACTTTGGATCATCCATTTCATTGTGAGATATCGGACTCGATGATCTTCATTGACATTCTTCTGGGAATTAGTCATTACAGTGAGAGAATTTGTATCAGGTTCTTTGAACTTTGTTTCAACCATATCCCAACATTTGTTGAGATGGAGAAACGCTTTCATCTTGATAGAACAAAACTGATAATTGGTACCTATTAGTATGAGTCTATAGATCTGCTTCAAATTGCTTGTGCTGGTAGTAGCCATGCTAGTATGAATGACTAGAGATATTTTCTGAATCTTTTTGAAACAACGATGCAACTTGTATACTAGCATAGTGCATCGTCATGTGCATTGGGAAAAAACACTTTAAATTAATAGTGATTGATGCAATTAGTACTGGTGCCTTTTGTCCAAATAGAAAGATCGTCGGTGGCTCCTTTTGTTGATGAATAGAGTGCATCCATCTGTAGGTGACGAACTTCCTGATAGGACAGAATGTGTTGGTTCTCCAAGAGAGAAGACAAAATTTGTTACGCCTATGTCGTGATGTTTCCACTTCAATGAGTTGATTTCCTATCACGATCACCAACCTCCAGATGTGAGATTAGATCTGGATGTGTATGTGCTTTCCACTATGTGGAAAGGCTTACCCAAGACAAAAAGAATGGATCAGGTCATATGCTCCAAGACCATGTTAACGTTTAACAAAGCAATAAAGCAGAAATGATGGAACACTAGTGGCCATATTGATTGTCTTCTCTTTATTAAGGAGGAGCATATATAGGAGTACATAACAATAAAACCATGGAACAATACCATGGGTCAGAAAATACTATGGGTCACTAATCAAGATAAGGTGACCAAATCAACTACTTAACTAACCAACTAATTAATGCACTATTGACCAGTGAGATTACATTTCTTAACAATTTGGATGTGTTCTTTGGCAGTTGAGTTTTTTTAGGAATTTTTTTATATTGGCGATGATCCGAAAGGGAACAATATATAATTTTTCATCTATTTTGGTTCTTTAAGATTTGAAAGATTGGATTAACTGGCTTGTAGGCCCATTCTAGGGACATGTCTCACTTTGCAAATTTAATGTCCACATCCTTCTAAGACATGTTCGAGGGTCTAAATGATGTTTTTTGGGGTAAAAAATCCTATTGCTTTGTGGTGGACCTTCATGTGATTCTACACTCAGACCTTTCCAACTGTCTAAAAATCACCTCAAGAAAAGTCCATATAAAAAATTTATGTCTCCTGCAAGTTGAATTATCCAATTTGTTTTTTTGATGGGAATCTAATCCATTAGGGTTAGAGAAAATGAATATTTGTAAGGGATTCCAAGAGAAACCTTTGAAATTTGGAACTCAAACCCTAGGTTCCTTTCTCATTGTATATATATGTATATTGGCTAATTAGAAAGCATTGTGAAATCTCTCTTTGTTTCCCTATTTTCCCTATTTGGCTTTGTTTGTCAATTTTGAATATTTGTCTTTGTCGTGATCTCTCTCTGCGTGAAGATACACCAAAGAAATTTGTTGTGAAATCGTGACTTCTCCTGCAAGAAGGGTGCCTCAAACCTGCGACCTGGGATATTCCTTGTCTATTTGCCATCACACTAGTGTACCTTTCTCCTAACTTATTGAATAAATCCTAATCTCTAAGTTTTTGGATTCATTTTACTCCATACGCACCTGGGGTTGTGGCTCGAGCAAGTGATATTCATCCAGAGGTTCCAAGGAACTTCAAGATATTGGATTGTGGAGTAGTGATAAAATGTGTAGCAGCAATCAAATACATGAAACCCATTATTTGTGTAATTTCTACATGAAAATACATAACCCCTTAGACTAAGTGATACATTCTGTGCATGTGGAGTTTAAGCTTTATGGAAGATTGGCATCCACCAAATTCCATCGGAGTAGCACAAAACTATTGTAAATTGTTGAATATCACCATTAGATTCTTGGAGTTACTCCGTTGAGCCGAGAAGAAGGTGCACTTCAAGAAGAAACTGAGACTTTATCAAGCTCAACTCATTTTAATGTTTTAATAAGAAAGAGTCAGCTGGCATCTACAACCACACTGTGTAGAGGTGATACGGAGGTAGAACAACTCCAAAGTGTTTCATAATCCCATGAAGTACCTTGGGAAAAAGACATTTATCTGTGAAGACAAAAGACTTGATTGGCATGCAAGCAGAGGTATATTGGTTTCGATAGTTTAGATTGTTCAAGTCTTAGATGACACATTTAATACATTATATAGTTAATGGTGAAACGAGCGGATGCATATTCTGTGCTCTCTGCTAGAGATATTCATCAACTTGCTTCTGCTTCGATGGTTTTGCAAGATTACATACATCAATAATGAAGTAACAATCTCCTTGCAATAAATAGTTAGCGAGTGTATTTCCTTCGAGGTTGTTTTTTTAATCCTGGAATCATTGGTGAAGTTTTGGCACATGGGAGCCGCATGCATGAAAGGAGAAAAAGTAGGAAGCTTAGCGTTGGAAATTTCTTTCTTGGCTCGTGACAAATTTCAATGAATCGTTTCTCCCTCTAGAGAAGTCCAAACAATCCTTGATTTCAATTTTTGGTAGAAGTGAAACGAAACTGGATGGATGATGCTTCTTGATGAGAATAACAACTATGAATCAAGTGCTCCATGAATTGATTAAAAGATCTCTCTCATGTTTTTAAGCAATCATGATTTGCGGTCTTTGCATTGCCTTGATAAAAAAAATCCTCTTTTAAACATTTAAATTTGCAACCATGCCATGGAAAGGTTACATACATAGATCTTGGCATGAAATTTATTTCTCACGTCATGGAGTGATTACTAGATGTTGGCCTGAAATTTATTTCTCAGGTCATGGAGTGATTGGTCAGATTATCAATTTATTTTCAAATTGTGGGAAGGCAGAAGAGTGTTGTTCTTACTCTCAACAACATGCATAAATCTCTAACTTTGAAAATTTTCACCTACATGACTATTGCAATTGACTGTTACAACTAACACTAATCTACTAGTGTTGTTGCAGCCGACTGGTGCAGTTGCAATTCACTGTTTAACTACGTTTTGATGATCCCTACATTCATAAAATTAAGATTGATACTTTGTTTAAGCAATAAAACATATTTAACAAAAAATATACTCTGATCTATCAAATTGCTACAACAAACTAACTTCAAAATAACTAAAAGTTTTCAAACTCAAATAACAAAGTATAAATAAAATACACAGTAAAATTTTGAGTTTCAACTCTGTATATATATTCCTATATTTCATTGTACATCAATGTGTGTCTTTGTATATCTCTGTGTGTGTAAATCATGATTACATGATAAATATTTATAGTGGTTCAGCCTAGTTAGTCATTTACTACGAATTGACCTTTTACAATTAAAATTATCTCTGCAAAACTAACTATTTTGTTATAGTGTTACATACTAACATAAAGGAAAACTGTGTTAGCCTTTCAGAAATTAAATGCGCTTTCTTGCCCGATCCTGGAGAGTCAAAATGACTTTTCATAATTTAATAAACTGAAATAATGCAATGGATTCCCCTTCAAAAATGGTGGTGTGGTGGTGCCAACTCTTCAATATCTGGGTGGTTGCAAATCTGGGCGGTGTTGCCTCTTTCAAATTCTGGCGGTCAACGGTGGAGTAATTATCGGCTTCCAACATTCTCCCCCTTAATTACTACACCCAAAAATCAAAATTTTGTAACACTAGATTTATGTTACAGCTTACAAACCCCAATATTTTTCGTATGAAACTCGAACAACTCTTTTCCCAAAGGTTTTATAAAAAGGTCTACAAACTGATTTTCTGATCTGCAAAATTCCATACTGATTTCATTGTTGTTTAACAATTCTCGAATAAAATGATACCTTGTATCAATATGCTTACTTATTTTTATGAAAGACATGATTTCTTGATAGTGCAATGGCTAATTTATCATCACAAAAAATTTGAGTTGGTTCATCTTGTTCATGTTGCAACTCAGAAAGAGTTCTTCTCATCCACATAGTTTGACATGCAGTTGTTGTTGCTGCAGGGTGAATCCGTAGACCTGGGTAACACTTTTTGGCAAGCGTATTTGGGCAAAAACAAAAAAACGCACCTCGGTCGAGGGCTTGATAAACCCTCGACCG
>LPNX010464985.1:0-11073 GCA_001517045.1 Pseudotsuga menziesii | reverse complement strand
AAATTGGAAGAGTAAACAATGGACATTGATATAACCAAAGGAAATGAGGTCATATTTTTTTTTCATGCTCACATTTTCATCTCTCTAAAGGTACTAAAATTACTTTGCTCCTTCGTATATAATTTTTAATTTAAAAAAAACTACAATTATGTGATATGACTCTGAATTTAACACCAATTTTTATCTTAATCGTCATGTTCTATTCCTCCCTAGGTTTTGGGCTTTAAATATCTGGCCCGAGGATCTATATCATAGGTAGATCATAGTACTGAGAATCCAGTTCGAGTGGACACAACTCGCCTAAGTTCATCTCATCAACTGAATGGCCATAGTATTCTTTTTGCATTAAACCAAGGAGAGCAATGATGCATGCAATTCAGTTGATGAGATGAACTTAGGCGAGTTGTGTCCACTCGAACTAGATTCTCAGTACTATGATCTACCTATGATATAGATCCTCGGCCAGATATTTAAATCCCAAAACCCAGGGAGGAATAGAACATGACGATTAAGATAAAATGATTGTTTTCAAAGTCATATCACACAATTGAATCCGAGACCCATTTGATCAATCATATCTAATACTCCTACTACTCCAAGACCCATTTTTATAACCCTTAAGATTGACTAGGACCTCAACCGAGCTAATACCTCGACCGAGGTCTTAACAAACCCTCGACCGAGGGTTTAACAAACCCCCGGTCGAGGTCTTAAAAAACCCTCGGTCGAGGGTTGGTTAAGACCTCGACCGAGGTATTTAAATACCTCAGTCGAGGGCTTAAGAAAACAGACTTAGCCCACATTCAAACAAATGAAAAATTTCACGTGCCTTGCAGAGGTGTAAACCCTGCCATTCCTAGCACATAACTGGGCGGAGTTGATACTGATAAATTCATCAACGAATCTTCTATCCATTGAGGTATCATACAAGCATTTTGGCATCATATGAAATTTATTTTGTAATTACTTCTAAAACTTATACTTAGAAAACCACACTGCAACTTCGAAGCAGCTCAAAGAAAAATCCGCAGAGTTAAAAATACATAGCCAAAAAATTCTTAAAAATGCACACATCACATATTGACGTGTCCTCTTCAAAAGGGTATCTTTGGTTTTTCAATTTTTGAAAAAATAGAAAAAATTCATTTACGTGGACAAATATGTGTTTAAAACGATGCTGAAATCGAATGTGGTCACTTTCGAAAAATAATAAATAATTGTATAATGCGAAAAAAATTAACAAAAAAATATGCACATCACACTGCATTTTATGTAGATCATGCTCATATATATTTTTTTAAATTATTAATGCAAGATTGAATTGCTCTACGTGGACACGAGCCACTTATTAGCTTCTTCAAATTTTTAAGGTCACACAGTTCATTAAATGCAAAAATTCACACATTAAATGACATTAGAATATTTTAAAACAAATATCACTATGAAGCCAACATAATATTCTACAATTTGTTTTTTCACTGCAAGTCAAAATTCACATGGCATATATGCGTTTTGAGGGCTTCTATCTAGTACATGAGTAAAAAATCAGGTTTTCATTGCCAAATTTGGCCAAAAAGTGTTACCCATCTTCATGGAATCACCCTGCAACATACTTTGCCTCAACAAAGGATAATGTCACTATGCGTTGTTTATTTGAATCCCATGCTACTGATCCTGATCCAAAACTGAATACATATCAATATGTGCTCTTTCTATCGTCTATAAAACCTGCAAAATCACTTCCAATACATCCAATCAACTTAAAATTTGAGTTTGATGTACACTAGATACCAAAATTTGTTGTTCTAGCAATATGTATTAGAATCCTTTTTCGAGCTTACCAGTGGGTATTCTTTGGAGACTCCATAAATATTGAAATCAAAATTACTACAAACATTATATCAGGTCTTGTTGCAGTTAAGTACATGAGACCACCTACCAGTCTCTTATACAACATTGGATCAACTTTTGACACATCATCCTCCTTACTAAGTTTTGTGCCAGTTGCAATTGGAGTTACAATTGGCTTACAATTCATCATTCTGAATCTTTTCAGTACATCATTTGCATACTTAGTTTGATTGATAAAAATACCATCCTTAGATTGAGTTACTTCAATACCAAGAAAATATTTTGTCATTCCTAAATCGTTCATCTCAAAAAAAATTTCATGGCTTTCTTAAACTCATCTACTGAAAGATCTCCAGTAACGATCGGATCATCACATATAAGCAAACAATTAGTATTTTACCTTCTTGGATTACCTTTGTATACAAGGTTGGCTCACTTGGACTTCTGTTGAATCATTCACTATTCAAGTATTCATTAATCATGATGTACCATACTCTGGGTGCCTACTTCAATCCATACAATGCTTTCTTTAATATGTAGACCTTGTCTTCTTGTCCATTAATTTCATATCCAAGAGGTTGTCTCACATAAACCTCTTCTTCTAAAGATCCATTTAAAAAATGAATAAATTACATCCTTTTGATGTACATACCATTTATTATGAGTAGCAATAGCTAATACCATCTTTACCGTATCAAGTCTAGCTACAGGTGCAAAAGTCTCATTATAATCAATACCAGGTTTTTGACTAAACCCCCTAAGCTACAAGTCTTGATTTTTATTTTTCAACAACACCATTAGCATTTAACTTAGTCTTATAAATCCATTTGACACCAATACAATTTTTATTATCAAGCAAATCTACAAGATCCCAAGTATTATTTCTTTCTATGGCATCAATTTCTTCATCCATTCCTTTTATCCAAACATCTTTTTTAACATCATTATCAAAATTTACAGGATCACATGCTATAAATGCAAAATTTGAAACTTGATCTACTTCTTCATTTTTCTCATACAGTTCTCTTAAACTTCTAGTCTTATGACCTCTAACTATGTTTCTTAATGAAGCTAATGTAGGATTTGATTCATTAGTTACCTCTGATCTTGTTCCTTTCCATCCACCAACACTTGATGATTCACCATGTTCATGAATTCTGGGCGTTCTTAGACGTGTTCTTATTGCTGGTGTAGATGTATGTGGATTTAACTGTCCTCCATGTATGCCCTGTTCATCTTCTTCGTCTTCTTCATCTTCTATGTGAGGTGTAACAACGTCCTCTTCAATCAAATTATCTATGTTGTCATCCCATTCTTCTTCTTCCTTAAACACCACATTTATGCTGATGACATACTTCTTGGTGATGGGTTTATAGAGTCTATATGCTTTAGTTTCTTCACTATATCCAACAAAAATACATTTCTGACTTATGTCATCTAACTTTCCCCTCATCTCTTCAAGTACATGTGCATAAGCTACACACCCAAAAATCCTTAAATGAGATATGCCTCTACACATATCACTCCATGCTTGTTGGGGAACTTGATATTTCACGCTCTTAGTTGGGATTCCGTTCAGAATGTATAGTGAACAAGTAACAACGTCTCCCCAATATTCATCTGGAAGATGCTTCTCCTTCATCACAATTCGAGCCATGTTCATAATGGTTCAATTCTTTATTTATGCTACTATGTTTTGTTGTGGAGTGTAGAGAGCAGTAAAATGTCTTTTAATTCCATAGTATTGACAAAATTCCACAAAATCATTTGACATATACTCACCTCCTCTATCTAATGTCAATACTTCAATAAATTTGTCACTCTCATTTTCAACCATAGCTTTAAAACTTTTAAACACATCAAAAACCTGAGATTTGTGTTTCAACAAATACACCGAAGTTTTTTTTACTGAAATCATCAATGAAAGTCATAAAGTAAACATTACAAGTCAAAGAAGGTGTTTGCATCAGTCCACACAAATCTGTGTGTACCATCTCTAATGGTGCTTTTTCTTTGTACGAGAATCTAGAAATGAATTTCTCTCTATGATGCTTTCCCAATATGCATCTCTCACATGAGCCTGTTGGCTACTCAATACTGGGCAACCCTTTTACCATCTGCTTCTTCTGTAGAAATTCTAAGCCACCAAAATGTAAATGCCCATACCTCAAATTCCATAACCATGATTGATCTAAACTCTTAGTTTTATATAAGCATTCAAAGAGTTAGTCAATTCATTTCTCATAATCAGCATAAACATTCTATTTTTTGTCATCTCTACTCTGGCTATCAACTGCTTACTTAGATATTTGTCATAAATAGTGCATACCTTGTTCTTAAAGAACACTCTGTATTGTTTCTGTAACAATTGTCCAACACTTAATAAATTACACATTAAACCAGGAACATAATAAACATCATGAATTGTTTTGCTTTAACCGTTCTTGGTGTTAGGTCATGATTTTGTCTTCCTTAGCTTTATGCTTTTGTTTATGTTTTTGAAATTTGCTAATATTTTTACTTCTAGGAAATTTTGGTGTAAAGGTTAATTTTGAGTTTATGCCTTTTAGTTTTCATCATTTTTTATTT
Organism: Pseudotsuga menziesii; assembly: GCA_001517045.1. Taxonomy (NCBI): domain Eukaryota; kingdom Viridiplantae; phylum Streptophyta; class Pinopsida; order Pinales; family Pinaceae; genus Pseudotsuga; species Pseudotsuga menziesii. The sequence continues at coordinate 6,633 of LPNX010464985.1, read as the reverse complement.
TTTCCTATTTTTTAAAGCTTGCTTTTATAAATTTTGTTTGGAGTTCATTCTTGAAGGGTTCTATAAGGTGTATATTGATTAATGGTTTCATTAATGACACTAAGATCAAAGATTAATCATATAAACCAAGTCTTAAAACTGGATTAGTGATTAAATGACAAGAAATTATGTGTTTGTACTTTCTTGTAGCGCAAGAGCGAAATTAATGCACTAGCGCACTACAAGAAAGTCGTGAGTGCCAAAATAGTCATTTTTCACTTCGATTTTTTCGATGGTTTCATTCCTAAGGTGTTAATCACATCAATTAGCATATTTGATACGTGTCTTTCCAGGCTAATCATGGAAACAGGTGTCTGGTCATCATGTGAGGGAGATCATGGCAATTGTATGCAAATTCATGGCAAATGATGACAGTGAGTGGAACGAGTTCGGGACTAGGTTCCTAAGCTGAAGATTATGAAGGCATTAAATGTCATGGTGGAGACATATTGCTGAGAAATTGGAATTTTGACAGTTGAAGGAAGAATTAGGGATTCCCAGCGGTGACAGTTCGAAGCGATCTGGAGGGTTGAAGACAGCTGGAATGTGCAATTCGACACCTAACCTTTTAAGGGATCAACTTCTAGCGCATGTATTAAGCTTTGGAGTAGGTACCCCGTGTGACGTTTGATAAGGGTTTATTAAATTTGGGGGTTTTCTGATAAAGCCTATAATGTCAAAATTTTAAAGAAGGACATGAATTTACTCACTCAATAGACTTTGAATGATGAGATCTTAATCAAAATATCTAAATGTTCATCATTTGAGTTAGTAAAGTTCAGAGCAGAACTATTGGAGGTCTTTGAATCTATGATTAGGTCAAATTGTTGAAACTTGGCACAAAACATTTCCTGAACTGGTGATAGAGCAAACTGTGAGAGTTTGAAGGTAAATAGATTGCAAAAACTGTGCAAACTTGAAGGAAAATAGACTATGGGATTACTGACAGGTGATGCAAACCATATTGAAAATGAAGAAGAGTGGAAAAACTAATAGGACCGAACCCACTGATCTCAGTTGGATAGATAAATTCCCAGGATGTGCTAAACTATTTGAAAATGCAGGATGGTTGATATTTTTCAAGAAAATTGATGGATATAATTCTGAGGTCTCCCATAAGTTTGCACAGAGTTATGACAAAGATATTGTATAATTTGATACTTTGAAATTTAAATTGACCAAAGAGTTGGTAGCTGAGGCAACAGGGGATGAAAATGAGGGAGAACTTTGGTTTAAGAAAGTGCCATTCACTTTTAGTGCAAAAAGGTACCTACTGCCAGGTATAGTTCGAGATTGGGGTAAGGGTGTGCCCATCCATAACTTCAGGCCTCAATGGGTAGAACCTATCAAGGTTTTACAAAGTTATATTACATGTGAAGGAAGGTATGCCTTCGTTTTTAAATACCATTCCAGGTTCCTTCAACACCTTAGTAATGAATCAAAGATGAGCCTGCCTTTTTTCTTGCTAAAGAGCCCGTAGAAGATGTCTTGCAGAATCAAAGAACACCAAAACCATACTAGACAGTCCATTTTTCACCATGGACTTATCAAACTCATTATCAATAGTGTTTTGCAGAGAGAAGGAAAAACTTGGGAACATTTCCTTTTTTAGTCAGGGTTTCAGAATAGTCAAGAAGGACAGTCTAATAGAAAGCAAGCTGATAAAGGACAGACCTTGATCAGAAAACTAAGACAAAAGATAAAGGTTAAAAATGAAGACAGTGTCAAATTAGAGGAAGTTGCAGAGCCTGCAAAAGAAGATTGTGAATCTAAACAACATCTAAATGACATTGAGAGAAAAGATTTGCAGTCTGTTGGTAAGGAGACTCAGCCTGTTCAGGATGATGCACCAGCAGAGACATTTGTTGATGAAAAGACTGTACTTGCAGAGAAAGTTTTAGGTTATGAAGAGGACACTAAATTCCAAAAGCAAAGTCCAATTACAGTCTTGTCAGAGCATAAAACATACCTGTTTGAGGAGGATAAGCTTCCTGTTATTGATGAAACTAAGGTTGGCACTAAAAAGGAATTTCACAGCCAGGAAGATAGGATAGCAGTACCAAAGAAAAAGAAGCTAAAAGTCATGGAATTTTCCTCAATCATCCATCAGGGAAAAACTTTAAAAATGGTAGGGGAACTTGCTCATGGGTGGAGACCAAAGACTAGACCCAGAAAAAAGCTCAGGCTGAATATGAAGAAATTACTAAACCCTAAATTGAATAAAGAAAGAGTAACTATGATTGATGACTCCTCCTCTAATGAAAAACTATATGTTGATAAAGGTGACAACAAAGGGAAAAGACCAATGAATTCAGAAAAATAATCTTCCCTCACTGAGACTAAATTGTCTGATGTATTTTTAGAAATATGAAGCCAAATGTTAAAGGAACAACAAGAAGGTGAGATAGAGGTTTCTCATTCAGAAAACAAGCTGATGGTTGATGAAAATGTTCCCTGTGAAACTGAGACTAAAGAAAACCTAAGTTTTCATTAGATTCCTACAGAATTGCTGCCAAAAGATGAATAAATCTATAGGAAACTAAACATTCCATGGCTTCCCAATGAGATGCAAAGTACAACAGAAAATAAAGAATTTGATTCAGAAAAAGAGAATTTACAGAGAACTATAAAGCAGTATAAACATCAAGTGGAATATATGCAGGAGACAAATGATGGTTTGGTTAAAGCCAATAGAAGACTCAGAGAAGATCTGGATGAGGTGAATAGCCACTATCAGGAGCTAATTGCAGTCTCAAAAGAGGCATTGAAAATAAAAAGAAATGCAGAGTCACAATTTACAATGCTAAAACAAAGCATCAAAGATCTACAGCAACAAAATGAAGAACTCACTAGAAAGATGGCAGAGATGGAAGCAGAGCAACTGAAGGCTAGGAAAAAGGCCCAAGCCTTAGAAGGGATAGCCTTGTTAGCAGAGGCAGTTAAAGATCTATGAGGCTTGTTAACAAAATCAGTTATTTGTTATGTTTTAAAGGATATTTCATTTTTGTAATTATTATTTTGATAAAACCATTTCGATGAGTAGGCTGAAAAGCAGTTAGGGTTTAGTCTTTAACTGAATTTTGAAGGATAGTATTAATGTATGTCACAAAGAGGACTAAGGGTTCGAATTTTTTGGCTGGCTAGAGGAGGTCTCCAGACTGGTTCATAATCTAAGTAAATGACTCTTATGTGTATTTGAAGAACTGATTATGAAATATATGCTCCATTTTACCCTTCAGTTTGTTCTCTGGCTTCATTTATAGCTTGTTTTAGCTACTCAGTTGGTAATTTCATTGTTGGTTTAAATTTTTTATGCTTGTAGTGCTTTCCATTTGTGGATGAACTTCAGTGCTATTTTCTGTTGGATACATGGTTATTATGTTATGCATCTCAATTTTTCTATGCTTGTGATTTAGTTCTTATTTGGGTTATGAATGCATTCCCTCTTGTCACCAAACTTCACAACCAGAAAACCTTTAAAAACCCTAAAAACCCAGTTTTGTTTTATTGAAATATTTGAGATTATGTTGGCTTGTTTTCTTGTAGTCTGGAAAAAATTTATGGCATAAACATCTTTGGCGCCATTGTCGGGGAATGAAGTTGAAAACATATTTTTCCCTTGGATACTTACCATTTCACTGGTTTTAAGAGGTGAACTTAAACCAGCCTATCTTTAAGACTACTTTTCACCAGTTTGTCACAGTGGCTACTAGGGGAATTGGAACTAGAAACAGACCTATTTCACCTTTGTAGCTGGGTGTTTCAGACCCAAAATAGATATTGAAAAAAGCAAGGAAGATTAGAAGGTCTCAGTCATTACCAGCCCTATGTGACCCTGATCAGTTGGATGGTTCATCACCTTCATCTGTTTTGAGAAAAGAAGAAGAAGCTTCACCTTGGTTAAAGCCTATATATTCCTATCAGTAACTTTCAAGTTTTCACTAATCCTCAATATTTCAGAAAAGCTAAAACAGTAACTCATGGTAAGATTCCTCTATTTCATTTGAAAGTGAGGTAAAACCTCTTTTCAGCCAAGTTCCATCCAAATCTCTCCATCACCAAAATCAGTCAGCCTTAAAATGGCAGCCCAAAATCAGCCTATTGACATGATGGACTAAATGGTTGCAGCCAGATATGCACCATTATTTTTGCCTCACCCTTCGAATGCACTGCCTGGAGGTGACTATCAGAAATAGCTGCCTAGGTTTAATGGACAGGGTGAAACTACAGCTGAAGAGTGTTAGTTTTTCAACATTTAAGCTAGCATTATGTTAAGATCTTTTCACTGAGAGAATAACAAGCATAGCAATAACATAAGCACATCACAAGAGATAAGAGACACAAAGAGTTTTCCTTGGGGAAACCATAAAGGAGAAAACCCCGCAACTTCCTCTAAGATAGTATCACCACAAGATGTGAAACCCAAAACAGTAAGATGCACTCTCCACACAGCAATAGCCTTCTGTCTTCTGTCAAGCCAAAGTATTTCCTTCTCCAAAGGTGCGCCACACTTGAGAGAGCAAGTGATGTAATTCCAAGTGACAAATAGAGAGACTCTCACTCTCTATTTATATTCATCCATTCACTTGAATTACATTTTCACACGTAGGCTCGACCTAATAATTACTACTCGAGCCTACACCTTAATTAGTGTATAATAACTCAAGTGCCCCGAAACTGTGGGGACTTACCTAATGACTTGATATGACTTGATTACATTATTAATCCTCCCGATTGGAACATCAGGGCATAACCACATGACTCAAATACATAATAGAAACATCCTGGAATGAACATCGGGTTACAATACATAAGATACATAGAAGAAGACATTCCGAAGTTACATATACATCAACACTCCCTCTTAACTAGGAAGGTGTTCTTTCAACACAATTTTCAGCACTAGTCTTCTTCTCTGCATCAACTGGATCACCTTCGTCTTCAAGTCACACTACTACATTTCGATCCAAAATCCGACGGTTTTTTCCGACGGCGCGTGGATTTTTTCTTTTAACCGTGCCAAAAATCAGGAAGATAATTTTTTTTTTGAAATGGTGGTGATAAGCGTCGCTTAAGCGACGGCTAGGCTTGATAAGCATCGCTTAAGTGACGGCAAGGCTTGCAAGCGTCGCTTAAGCGATGGATATCCTCCCAAGCGTCGCTTAAGCGACGGCGCTTAAATTACTCATTCATTTAATAATGTCTTATCAATCATTTAATAATTTGTTGTAATTAGTTAATTATTTAAAATGGAAAGCGAAGCTTAAGACATTATCCCACACACATTAAAATCGAAAGCCTAGGTTCATTTTTCATATAAATAGATGTACGGCTAGGTTCATTATCTCACACACTGAGTCTCGCACTTATCTCTTGGTTAAGAAGTGCGAAATTCCTAAGGGTTTTTTTTGGCGTTGCTCTTTTGTGGGGATCTTCCCACTTGGTATTGGATTTTGGCGTTGCTCTTTTGTGGGGATCTTCCCACTTGGTCTTGGATTTTGGGGTTTCTCTGTTGTGGGGATCTTCCCACTTGGTCTTGGCCGATTTTGGCCTTTCTCTTTTGTGGGGATCTTCCCACTTGGTCTTGGATTTTGGTCTTGCTCTTTGGATTTGGTTCTAACCCTTGTGGAAAAGAAGACTCATCATATACTTGGGTTTTCTCGTACTTTGTTCTTAGGGTTTGAGTAATAAAATTTCACGTAACAATGATGTTATAGGTCATCAAGATCCGGCAGAACAAAATCGACAATTGCTTGCTAGGTTGTGGGAGGGAGTGGAAAGAAGGGGTGATGGAAAATGTTATTGTCCTTGCAGTCGATGTAGTGGCTTTAATACGAGAAGGTTACTGATCAAAATAGCTAAAATACATTGTAGAGAACATGTACATGTTGAGGGGGGGCATGAATATCATCCATTGGTAAGTCAATATAATTCATGATTATATATCATTCGGTCTTTATATTGAGAGTTTTTGTAATTGTATATTGTATCATTTTTATTTTGGTTACTTAATCGACATGACTAACGTTTGTTGTTTGATGTTTTAATTGTAATTATAAAGCAAGGGACTCCTAGGGCTATTCCGAACATGGAGAATGTGGTAATTACGCAGGAACAACTAGTGCAGGAGGAACGTCAATATGCAGGTCCTGTGAATACTGATCATGATCAAGTTAATGATGACATGGAATTAGACGATGATCATGATGATAACATAATTGAGGATGATGGTGCAAATGCATTAATCAATGATGCATTTAATGTTAGAATGGACAATGATCAACCTCATGCGCCTCCAATTGATGACTTTGAAGATCTTCATGATTTACCTACACTTGAGAAGGCAGACAAACCGCTTTTTGAAGGCTCCCGCATAAGTGTTCTCTCTGCTGTGTTGCTGATAATGAACTTGAAGGTTAAGCATGGTTTTTCAAACACAACCATCACGCTGGTGTTAAGGTACGTATGTGATTATATGTTTCATCGATCGCATACATATGCTTTGATTTATGTTGCTATAATATTTGTATTGTTATACGTACTTCATGATAAAAATAAATAAGGATGTATTTGTTGTCGTTAATATTATGCTCT
>LPNX010464977.1:9038-37888 GCA_001517045.1 Pseudotsuga menziesii | reverse complement strand
ATGAAACACACTAAAAATGAAAGTAGTTCATCTTCAGAGGTGTTTGGTGAACAACGAAATTTCCATTCTACTAGTGAGAGTAGTGATGACAATCATTATACAAAAAAGAGGAAATACAAACCTTATGAGGAAATTTCTAGGGAATTCAAAAAGATAAAACCACCAACATTCAATGGAGAGACTGAGAAGGGGGAGGAAGCAGAATCCTGGTTATCTGGGATGAAGAAGTACTTCCAAATATATAACTATTCTAACCAATTAAAGGCTAGAATGGCTATCTACAATCTCTCAGGAAAGGCTGACATTTGGTGCCAGGACNTCTGGGATGAAGAAGTACTTCCAAATATATAACTATTCTAACCAATTAAAGGCTAGAATGGCTATCTACAATCTCTCAGGAAAGGCTGACATTTGGTGCTAGGACTTGAAGAGAGTTAAGGGAATAAAAGAAAAGAATGTAAATTGGAGTACCTTCAAGAGGTACTTTAAAAAGAAATTTCTGTCTGAGCAATATTATGAAGAGAGAGCAAAAGAATTTTAAGAGCTTAAATTAGGATCAATGACAATGAAAGATCTAAACAGCAAGTTTTTAAGTCTACTTAGGTATGTGCCATACCTTGTAGATGAGAAACCAAAGGTGCAGTGATTCCTCATCTGTCTACCTTATCATATTAAGGACAAGATTGAATATGACAATCCAAAGACCTTGGAAGAAGCTATGAGGAAAGCTAACTTCTGTTTTGAACAAGATTGGAAGAAGGAAAGCATGGCCAACTGGAAGGCCAAGACAAATAACAACCAGTATGATCAAAAAAAGAAATATTTTGTGCCCAACAGAAATTCTAAGAATAACAAGGCCAGAAATTTTCCTAACANCATGGCCAACTGGAAGGCCAAGACAAATAACAACCAGTATGATCAAAAAAAGAAATATTTTGTGCCCAACAGAAATTCTAAGAATAACAAGGCCAGAAAGTTTCCTAACAATAATTTTTTAGGAAATAAGAATAATTCACCCAGTAATCAGAATAATTCTAAGGGTAAAGAAATTGCTAATAACCATGGTAATTATACCAAGAACTTTGAGCGCAAAGAACCTATAAAGTGCTGGGAGTGTAATAGCCCACACTATGCTTCAGTCTGTCCTAATTGGAAAAAAGACTGTTAGTAATATTCATACCATACATGAGGAGATGACTGTTGAAGAATTAGCAAGGACTATGCCCAGAATCAACGTAGCCTTGGAGAATCGACAAGCAGAATATCAAACTTCCATGGTGGAAGTAGAAGGTATGATAAATCAAACCCCTCTAACTATTTTAATTGACCCTGGAGCTAGTCTCAGTTATATTGCACCTAAAATGGTAGAAAAATGTAAGTTACTTGTTGACAAATTTGAAAATTCTTGGTTGGTTCAGTTAGCCACTGGTGCTAAAAGGAAGGTAACTTGTTTTGTAAAAGAATGTGCAGTAGTTATGGATCATTTTGAAACTGTTGTAAAGATTAATGTATTGCCTCTTGGTTCTTATGATTTACTGATCAGTATGGACTAGTTAAAACAACATAAGGTAATTTTAAATTGTTATGATAAAACCTTCACATGTTTAAACAATGATGGAAAACCAGTAAGTGTAAAAGGAATCCCTAGAAAAACCACTATAAGGCAGATTTCTACTCTACAGCTTAAGAGAGTTGTTAGGAAGGGATGTAAAGCTTATGAAATAACAATAACTGATGAGGAGAGTCTAATTAAGACAGATAAATTAAAATTGGAAGACATACTAGTCTTAAGAGAATATGTTGATGTATTTTCGGAAGAAATTCCAGGATTACCTCCGAAAAGGGAACTGAATTTTACCATTAAGCTAGTACCTAGTGTAGTACCTAGCTCAAAGGCCCCTTATCGAATGAACATACTCGAACTTAATTAATTAAAGTCTCAACTAAAAGAACTGATTGATAAAAAGTATATTCGACCTAGTGTGTCTCCCTCGGGGGCACCTGTCATCATCGTTAAGAAAAATGATGGGACCATGCAACTTTGCATAGATTACCGTCAGTTGAATAAGAGGACCATTAAAAATCGATACCCGTTGCCCCACATAGATGATCTGTTTGATCAACTACGTGGAGCCATGGTGTTTTCAAAAATAGATTTAAGGTCCAGATATCATCAAGTTAGGATTAAAGATGAAGACAGGTTTTAGAACTAGATATGGCCATTACGAGTTTGTCATTATGCCATTTGGGATTACTAATGCCCCAGCTGTATTTATGTGTTTAATGAACAATGTTATGCATAAGTATCTAGATAAGTTTGTAGTCGTGTTCATCGATGATATATTAATCTCTTCAAAAATTGAAGAAGAACATAAATAACATTTAAATATTGTTTTGTAAGAGTTACAAGATCACCAACTCTTTGCAAAGTTTAGTAAATGTGATTTTTTCAAGGATAAGATTTAGTACTTAGGTCACGTGGTGACCAAGGAAGGGATTTCAGTAGATCCCAAAAAGATAAAGGTGAGCAAAGATTGGCTGATTCCTAAGGATGTAACTGATGTTTGATCATTCGTGGGAATTACCGGGTACTACCAGAGGTTCATTGAAGGTTTTTTGAGGATCGTGAATCCGATAACTTCTTTGCAAAAGAAAAGAAAGAAATTTGATAGGAATCAGAAATGCGAAGAAAGCTTTAAAAAGTTAAAAACTTTATTAACCAGCGCACCTATTTTAAGAATAGCTGATCCAAATAAAGAATTTGTAGTGTGCACTGACGCCTGGAATGATGGCTTAGGCTATGTTTTGACTCAAGAAGGGCATGTTATTGCCTACGAGTATAGGAAATTAAAAATCCATGAAAAGAATTATGCAACTTATGATCTGGAATTAGCAGCTGTTATACATGCTCTAAAGATGTGGCAACATCACCTAATTGATAGAAAATTTATTTTAATGACTGATAATAAATGATTAAAGTATCTGTTAGATCAGACTAATCTAAATGCCAGATAATCTAGGTGGATAGCTTTTCTAAGTGGGTATGATTTCGAAATTCAGCACATTAAAGGCAAAGAAAATAAAGTTGCTGATGCATTAAGTAGGAATGCAAGGCTAAATTTTGCAGTAGTTATCAGCACTTATACTACAGATTTGGATGAACAACTTAAAGCATGAATAGAACAAGATGAAATTTACCAAAATTTACAAGCTAAAACTAAAGAAAATCCAACAGAAAGCTTAAGTAAAGGGTACAGTTTGAATGCAAATTAATTTTTACTATATAAAGACAGAATGTATGTACCTAACATACCTAAAGTGAAGCTGTTAATTTTGGATGAAATTCATAAAACTCCATACTCAGGTCATCCAGGCTATTAAAATACTATAACTATGTTAAGAAAAGAATATTTTTGGCCAAATATGAAGACTGAAGTAGCATAATATATCGCTAGGTGTTTTGAATGTCAACAGGTGAAAACTGAACATCAACACCCAGCTGGAGTACTTTAGCCATTACCCATTCCTAGATGAAAATGGGAGAGAATTAGTCTCGATTTTATTACTGGACTGCCTAGAAATCAGAATCTAAACGATTCTATCATGGTACTAGTTGATAAGCCAAGTAAAGTAGCTCACTTTATACCTATTAAAACTACATATAAATCTGTAAACATAGTTGATATCTTTCTGAAACAGATTTTTCGATTGCATGGAATACCAAAAGTAATAATTTCAGATAGAGATCCTAAATTTACAGGAAACTTTTGGAAGTCTCTGTTTAAAGGATTAAACACTACATTAAATTTTAGTACTTCTTTCCATCCTCAAACAGATGGAAAAACTGAAAGAGTAAACCAAGTACTGGAAGATCTATTAAGAATGTATGTGAAAGACCAACCAGGTAAATGGGAGGATTATTTGCATCTGGTACAATTTGCTTATAATAATAACTATCAGGCATCAGCCAGATTTAGTCCTTTTGAAATTTTGTATGGACAGAAATGTAATACTCCTATCTCTTGGAGTAATCTGGTGGATAGATTAGTATTAGGTCCTGAACTGTTAAAGGAAATGGAAGAAATTGTAAAACAGGTGCAAGGTAATCCGAAAGTTGCACAGGATCCGCAGAAAAGTCAAGCAAACTTAAAAATAACTCCAAAGGAGTTTTAGGTAGGTGAACATCTGTTCATCAAGGTAAGGCCCAAAAAGAGCTCTCTGAGATTGGGGAGTTGTGCAAAACTAGCACCTTGTTATTGTGGTCCATTTGAAATTTTGTCCTAGATTGGACAAGTAGCTTATCAATTAGCATTACCACCAAATTGAAGAGTACATAATGTTTTTCACATTTTTGTATTAAAGAAATATGTGCATGATGCTACTCATGTTGTTAACTGGAATGATGTACAGGTGGAACCAGAAGGAGACTTTTCGGTGGAACTAGACTGTATCCTCAGGTGGAGGGAGATCACACTTCGAAACTGCACCATTGGACAGGTGAAGGTTCAATGGAAGCACCTTAGTCTAGAGAAAGCCACCTGGGAATTGGAAAGTAATATGCAAGATGCATATCCAATTCTGTTCCAGGGGAATTCTGAGGATGAAGAATAAATAACATCGAGGACGATGTTATGTTCTAAGGGGGTGTGTATGTCACATGATCCAATTTTGCAAAAACAATATTATCTTATTTGATTTTATTCAAAGACAATATGTTAAATTTTATGCTAAGTTGTAATTGATGACTCATCAAAGTCAAGGATATTTAATGTAATTCTAAATATTTTAATTATAAATAAATAAAGGTGGAGACAACAGCTTAGGAGAGCTGTTAAAAGAGTGTTTACTGGTAAAATTGGTGGAGGAGACTGGGTGGAGAGAAAACAGACATGTGGCAGCATCCTCAAACCACTTCCAACTATTGCAGGTGGTAACCTCCCTACATTTGGGGTCATGATCCCCCAAGAAAGTGGGATCATAGCAGGTGGCTCAATTAATGACAACTAACACAAAAGACCTAGGCAATCTTTATAAAAATGCCCATTGAGGAGAGCTGAGGCTGCTCATTCTAGAGAAGTGATCATTCAGGTGAATGCACTTCAGATAAATTCAATGGCAAGGGAATTTGTGGAAAGAGTTTGAGGGGTTAACTGCTAAGTGATCTAGTGCAGCTTCTCAGCTAAAGGATCTTATTGCTAAGGGCAGAGTGTTTTCTGATTCATTGGACTAGTCTATTGTTTGCATGCTCCACCAGTTCTCAGCCAAGAAGACTAGGAATAGGCTCGGGGGTCATGAGGAAGCATTGTTTGAGCGCTCTCCAAGAGTTTGGTAGGGAGGAACGGCCTCCTAACACTGTTGTTGTCCATCATAATCAGGTTCTACATTCTATTGTGTTACTGCGTTAGATAGTAAAATGTGAATCTCACTGATTAATGAATGTTAGATGTTTTGTTGTGAACTGTTAGAGTTAGTAATATTTTATTTTATTGAAAGAATGAATCTGAAATAGATAGAAAATCATTCTTATCTGTGTTTTTCCACATCTAGAAGGACCAGACCGTACTCCTGCACAGACAGAGTATTTAAAGTAGATGAAGGAAATGATAAGAAACTGAAATGAATAGATGTAATATGCATTTCATAATAGAAAAGTAATGTATTGCAGTATATAGGTTATTATCAAAAAGACCAATAACCTAGTTATCTATGTTCTTTGTTTATGTAAATGTACTGATATTGAAATAATGGTATTCCATTATAGGTAGAAGAATTATTATGTAAAGAGAATACACTAGTAGTTAAGATGTCATGTTTATACACAAGTATATTATACTTTTATTTCCAAATTAAAATATGCAGGAGGATAAACAATGTTATCTTGTATATATATTTTCTTTATGTTTATTTGATAACCAGTTGCTTATGTAGTAAAAGAAATGTAGTTAAACTACTTTGTTTGCATTCAGTTCATTAAAGATATAACTACTATTCATATAGCTTATTTACTAATAATATTAACTACACCGAGTCTAACATTTACTAATAAGCAAGTAGTGTATTACTAAAGTATTTAAAATATAAAGAGTAAACTAAACTAAGTTACAAAAGCTGAATTCTGAGTATTTTCAACCAGTCAACTTCAGTAAATTAAACAATATGAATATGATAATAACAAATTCATAAATGAAATACATATCTATGTAAGAACTATTCTAAAATTATTAACAGGTTTATACAGGAAGAGTAACTACAAGGTCGAAACCCTTTATTATTTTCTTTGTTTTAATAAAAGAAAAACAGTTAGGCTATAATTCTACTATTTGAAACATTATCATTGAACAATTGAACTATTGTAGACTGGTTACATTCTTTATAGAAAAAATATATATACAGATAATAATATTAACTTAAACAATATTTGTTTTACAAGTAAAAGAACCTACTTAAATAAATTGAAATAATTATTTTAAACAAGGGTTTCGTTTAGGAAACCCTAGCTTGAAAATCATGAGACAATAAGTAAAACAACTTATACCATGACTGAATAACAGTCTTAAATTTATTAACAATAATTTTAATGCAAATAATAAACTGTAAAATTTTTATTTCATAGTCAAACACGGTAATAACCCTAAGTACACATAGTAACATTTATAGCATTAAGATAAACTAAGTTTGATCTCGAAGGAAAATCCTTTGCTTTTAAAAGAAACTGTGTATTGCTTGACAGGCCAAAAAGGCTTAAAACTTAAACAGAGTACAAAAACTAGCTCTAAGCTAGGCACCCATATTGTGACATGGGGTTTTAAATAACGAAACCAACAAACTTGATACCAAAAATTACAACAAGGTATAATCCTTTCTTTTAACACAAGAAGAGAGCATTACAAGTCACAGCATTGAGACAGAGTCACCCTGCTGAAAGCAAGGGTTTAAAATTAAAAAAAAAACTAATAAACTGAAGAACAACAACCTAAGACTCGGAGAAACCATGCTGTAATTTCTTCCAACTACAAAATTTCCCCTAAGGTCTGCACAAGCAGGGAGAGCCATATTGAAACCAGGGCTTACCCGTAGGCTGAACGTCCGTCCAATTGGGAAGTGGTTACTCTCAAATNTCCAACTACAAAATTTCCCCTAAGGTCTGCACAAGCAGGGAGAGCCATATTGAAACCAGGGCTTACCCGTAGGCTGAACGTCCGTCCAATTGGGAAGTGGTTACTGTCAAATGTGAAGGGGAACTATCCCTGCAAAATGGAAACCAAAGTATAATTAAAAGCTTAGGTGAAGAACTGAAACTGTAAATAACATTTGGTTTTAAACTTAAAAAAAAATTACCTCACCTAGAAGTGAAGAATTTGGAGCCACGAAGGAATAACCAGCATAGTAAACTAGCTTAACAAGAAGCCAAACCCTAGAACTCGCAGGTGACAGAGACGACGGAGGGGCTCACTTACAAGCCACACTAATGACAGGAGCAAGAACAAGCCTGAGCAACAACCACGAAGGAGTTTAACAACAAAAATAATTCACTGACAGTGCTACTTTGACCTCATGATAGTTTAGGGTAAGCAAAAAGAAAATCAAATTGGAGTTGTATGTCTCTCCAACCACCACCCTTAAATGGCAATGATTCAGTCCATAAGAAACAAATCTGGAGCTGAATAGACGCGTGCCCTCATGGCCACAACAAACCAAACGTAATAGAGACCAAACCCTCGACAAAACAATGAAGAGCTAGAGTTGTAGTGGAGACTTTTAAATCATACTTTGCATGGTGAGGAGGGTTCCACATGCCCCATAGTTTATCAATTTCACAATGGGTTGATTTCTATAGTCCGCATTGTGTTGGCAAGACCAAATCATTGTTAATAATATCCGCAATGATCAAAACGATATTATTTTATATCAAGTCAAAGCATAATATATCATTGATAATCATAAGTCAATAATGCTGGAGTATTAGATTTTAGAGTATTGTTAACCTCGTGGTGATATTATAATCATGAACACTTGCTAATATCAAACCCAAGCTTACATGGAATCGAATAATTTGATTTTGTAAACTATGGAAATCATCAAATGAATTAATAAAAACTAAGGAGAGATCCCTAGTAGGGTATAAACCCTTAAATGCAAGTAATAGTTTTTCATAATAATCATTGATTCTATTATTACAATGAAAAGCTATGTTGTAGAGAAAGTCCTTATAAAAAAACTCTAATGGTGATTATTTTAACTCATAATTCAACATTAGATATATATAAAAGTATTTTCTTCACTATAGAATAGATTCTTATTTTTTTTAGAAGTCTATAGTACTAGGATAAACTTCAGAGAAGTTGTAATTACTAGTCTTTATAAGCAAATGAAGCACAAAATGATTTCAATCAAGGCTAATGGGTCTTAGTTGTAAAGAACAGTGAAATCATCTAAGTATACTTGTGGTATAACAAGTATTTTAAAACAATTATGATGATATCGTAATATCATCACATTATTTTTAGATCATGAAGAAGTTGGACAAAAAGAAGTCACATTTTGACGACAATATACTTTTAGTCAACTGTAAATGCAATGCATTATAATCTAATAACTTCCTCCACTGAGCTTATAAAAAGTTAAAGCTAAGAGTGTTGTGTAAATGTGTTTCTCAAAAGGCCTTAGGTCTGTTTCCTTCCTTATAAAAAATGTTGTAAGTTTATAATAACGATAGCAATAAACTTTAGTTGCAGTGAGAATAATGATATGCTAAATCTTGGACTCTATTTAGGATTGGAGTTAGCATAGAGTAATGATAGAAAGAAGTTTAATCTAAGTAATAGTCATTGTTATAATAGTCCATCAATAGTCTAAAGGCACTGATCATATTGACATGCTATTAAAATACTGATATAGTCATAACACAGATAAGGAGAAGGTACTTTACCTCATAGAACCCGTGAATTTAAGCAAGCCAACTTTTACTCTAGCAGTATATTCTATGCTAAATGAAGCATATCTGGTTAAAGCCTTAATAAACTTTTACTAGATCAAAAATTTACCTGTTCAGCCTATAAAGATCAAGAAATCCAGATACGTTAGCAATCACTAAGTAATCCCCAGCTAGAAAATGAATCCTCACGTACTTGACATTCAAACCATTAGTACACCTAAATATTTGAATGCATATTAGTCTCATCACATATCAAAATTAAATAACATTAATCTATATGTGTTGAAGTTAATGAATACTTTTATCGTCTGTTTCATTTCTCCTATTAGCTGCTAGCAGTTATCTAACTGCATCTATGAACATTTTATGTTATCTCAAAATTTTAAATTTTTGTGAAAATTTGGGGTTTTGACAAATGTGGTAATGAAGTAATTTATTGTAATTATTATTGTTGATATCTAAATAAAATGAAATAATTTGTGAATGAAGTAATTTAATGTATATATTATTATTGATATCTAATGCAATTGAAATCATATGGTTATGTTTTTTTGTTAGAGTCATTTTAAATGTTAAGTAGATCAAGAATACATTCTTTTTTTCACAAAAGAAGAAATCTATAATTTATTTATATAAGGATATATACATTATATAATATGCCAAGAAGCAATAATGACTAAAGGAGCAACAACAAAATCACAAAAGAGAGCCACAGAACCAAACACTGAATAACCAGCCACCCAAGACAAACAAAATTCATAAAGAAGTCAAGGCCATTCTGACCACCATAAAACCACCTAGAAGGACACAAACCCTCGCGGTTCACAAGAGGATCATCCAAAAGGCCCCGAGTAGAAGCCACAACAATGAGAAAACAACTGACCAACCACAAGCGGGGAGAACCAAACCAAAACCAAGAGAAGTTGAGTGAGGAGGAGGTCAAACCAATAAAAAAGTCCCAAATTTCCTGATGAAAACATCGTGCAAAAATGCCAAACTTCAAATAAGAGAGAATCCTCTGGGGCCCCATATCCACGACAAGAGAGAAGGTCTGCATCATTATTGAAAATCACGATAAATATGAATAAGAGACGCATGTGGAAATTCTGCAAGCAATAAACATGTGTTCTCGAGCCAAGTTCGAAGGTCCAAAGCATTAATGGAATGATCCGAAGTGGCCCAATCAATAATGAGATGTGAATGGCCAACAATCTTGTCAATACCAATGTTCATGGCCTTAGCAAAATAGATAATCATCCAACAGTCCCAACAACTCCCCCTTAGAATTAGTATGAAGACCATTATTAAGCCACAATTTATAACAATGATGGCTATCCAAGAAAATAATAGCTCTGATGCCACATAGTGTCCCATCCAAGCGAGCAACATCGTCAAAATTTGCCCTGGTGCCATCTCGATATGTGGAAGGAAACCATATCGTACCTGATAGGCAACCTGATCGATGATCTTGAGCCTAAAAATCATTGAATGAAGATAAGATGCAGTATACCACACTAGAATAGGAAGATTTTAATCTTCGAAGATGATAGAGTTCCTCAACTTCCAGGTCTCCCAAATTAAGAAACATATCAGTTCCCCAAAATACACCGCGAATCTAAACCATTGTTCAATCCATTCAGAGAATGGAACGTCTATCGACTGGAAATGTATGTACTTGGAGGAACAATCTGAATGCCAAATGCTCCTAGATATTGGACAAGAAATAAATAAATGAAGGATAGGTTCAACATTGTGACGACATAGACAACAAAAATTCAGACCAAAAAATCCATGTTTCTACCAATTGTCCCAAGTCAGTATCTTACCTTCTAATGCAAGCCAAGTGAAAACCTTGACTTTCAAAGGATATTTCCATTACCAGCAACGACCATGCAACCAACTAGAAGACACTCGATAATCAGAAAATAAATCATTATATGCCAATTTTGTCGAGATGTCCCCCAAGGCGGTGTTCCAGGATCAACGCAAAGAGTCTTTAGATTTGGTGATCTTTATGTTTTCCCTGTACATTCCCAAAATATAAGAGGACCATTCCCGATCCAAAGAACTAGAGAGACCGAGTTGGCAAGTGATGATCCATTTGGAAGAAGCCATAGGTCCTTGGATTCTACACATATATGGTGAAGAAAATAATACCCTTTCGAGTGTAATAAAAAGTGTAGAGCATGAGTTAATTTATAGCCATGAGGTATGCCAATGATAGGATTTGCATCCATTACGATGGATCTTCCATTGCACAGAACCCAAGAAATTCACTGCTTAATAGCTAAAAGGGAGGATAACATGCCAACCCATATGTTGGAGACGTCTTTGGTGATCTTCTTGGGGGAGCAGAACCAGTGCTCTAAAGGTAGATATTTTATGTATTTGCTTCTTAGCACTAAGCTCTTAGCTTTCAGAGCTTTGGCAAATATAAAAATCTTTTGAAGAGACCATCCACCATACTTCTATATATTTAGAAGCAGACAAATTATTATTTTAAGCTTTATATTTAGATGCCAACAAAGCAAATGAAACTGGTTTATACCAAGAATATCTAGGAAAGATTAAAAAAAAATAACACAATGTGAATGTTGTCTTGTTATTATTCATAAGATTATATTTACACATCGTAATTTCACCACTTTATATAATAAATGGTAACATAAGTAAATTATTACATAGTAGATGTGGGATAACTCTTTTACATAAAAGCGAGCATTATTACCTTCCAAATTAATACATTCAATCATTATTACATATTCCAACACCCCCCCTTAATAATGACTAGGCGATAGAATAAAAATGGAGGAAAATGACATTACATAACAACCCCTAATGATAACTTCCAGAATGTCCATAACCTGCAAAGAAAAATGCACTTCACCTCATGGAGTAGATGAAGAGAACAACTGCTTCTCCATATACCATGAAATTGCATTTAAACCAAGTTGTATGATGAACACTTGCAAAATACCACAACAGTGTATGGTCAATAGAATAGAACATGTGGTAGCAAGCTCCAACTACAAAATGCCTAGGTCTAAAGAGAACCCTTTCTGGTTAACGACAAAAATACTAGAACATGTGGAGATCCAACAACTAAGTACGTAGATCTAAAGAGAAACCATAATGGCTACTAGATTTAACAATAAAATGCCTAAAACACAACAATAATTACAATTAGAAATCAATTGATAATTGAAAAAAATCAACAAAAAGTCCTCATCATGAATAGAAGACCCCAATGGTCTATACATAAGAAATGATATCTCACAATCTTGACAATCAAGCTAAAATAAATATAATACAACTCTTCAATAAACCTTATCACAAATAAAAGACCACAATGTTCTAGCATAAAAAATGATATCACCCAAATAATCATCATAATGTTAACCATAAAAAATGATGCTTCATTACATTATATCTTAAATATATACAAATATATAAGTAATTAAAATTAAATTATGTTCCCTTTTGAATGATAAGTTCAAACATCCCTCAAACGTTCCATTATCGGCCCTCAAAACCCGATTTCCAATGATAAAATATCACGGAGCCATCTCAAGTCGAAAAAAACACATTTTAAGTAATTAAAAAAGAAATACCTCAAACTTATCTAATATTTAAAGAATGTTTTAACATATAAAAAATCAATTCAAGTCGTGCAAATCATGTGTCTCCACGAAAACGTTTCAGATTTTGATTGGTACCGGCAATTTTGACGGGTGTCCGCCATTTGAAATTCCAACCCTGCGAATCAACTTTATCGCCACATTAATGACTATTGTCGTCAGTCGTCACATGTATCTTATGGTATTTTGCAAGAGCCACAATGGCTCTAAATTGGCAACTTCTGCGCGTGGGACCACGACAATTTTTTTCCTATGCTGAGGTGGAACTTTCTCTTTCTCACGCGGAAAAGATAATAATGTTGGTGATCATATTTATGTACTTTCAATTTTTTGATTTCTTTTTGGGGAGTTGAATAATTAATAATTGAATTATATTTTAAGAAGAAGTTTGATTTCTTTTTGGGAAGTTGAATAACTAATACTTGAATTATATTTTAAGAAGAAGTATCCCGAAAGGTTTTACATAAAGAGGAAGTATCCATGAAGATTTTATATAAGTTTTTGTTTATGTAATTTTTTGGGAACATCTTTAGAATCATGGAAAAAATAATTCTATATGAGTTTTAAAAGTAAGTAAACTAAAACCGTAATGTGAAAAAGCTTAGAAGTGTAGAAAAGTGAAGATTTATTGATGAATCCATTGACATCAACTTTACATCATAAGATGAAGATGATTGAGAGGAAGGGGTTTCACCATTAAAAGTTGGAAATCTTGAAAAATCCTTCAACAAAGGAGTTGTATTTTTGGATTTTGAACTTTTGATTGAACAATATAGCTTAATCAATGGTCTTTAAAAGGGGATAGAGAGCTAAAAGAATATTTTAATTTGCTTAGTTCTCATCTTTTGTATATAAGGAAAAATAAGAAAAAGGTATATGCACATGAACCAATTTACACAAAGTTCTTTTGTCACAATGAAAAGCAAACTTGAAATGGTACAATTATTGCTTTATGATATTAATCTAAATTAATTTGCACATAGTATGGAAAATATGAAAAAGTATAGTAAGAAATATGATTTCTATTAGGTTGACCAAAATGAAATAGGTCAAACAAAATTGAGAGAATAATAAGAATAAAACGTAGGCCAACCCTTGCTCAAAATTCGACACATCTGACTAGAGTGTCTTCAATGCAATTAATTGAGGTAAATATTGATAATTCTTCTTGACTATATATTTAAACATTCAAATACATCTATTTTATAATTCATCATTAGGATTCCTTTAAACCTTTAGTAGAAACTATTTAGCAATCCAATATATTGTAATTGCTCCATTTTGACCCATGTTGTACAGATTAGCTTGTAATGTGAATATTGTGCATATGTGATGTATGGTTCATAGCGTGGAGCTCAAGGCCAAGGCCTCACTATTGAATGTCCAAGTTATAGAGACAGGTATTGTGTATTTTGTAGTCATGTGCTAGTAAGCCGTGTGTAATGTAACCACATGTAAATGCTTGTAATATGAAATAAATGTCCCAGGATGGCTATGGAGGAAACAACAAATCAAATTGGGGCTGTGAGCATCCACTAGGGAGGGGTGAGGGGGAATGGGAGAGTCAGTCCTCTAATATGAAATAAATGTCCCAGGATGGCTATGGAGGAAACAACAAATCAAATTGGGGCTGTGAGCATCCACTAGGGAGGGGTGAGGGGGCATGGGAGAGTCAGTCCTCTAACTTTCATGTCCTCTAACTTTCATGTGTCATGTTAGGAACCCATGAAGGTATCATTGCCACTCTTAGTTCCTACTGTAAGAGTTAGTCGAGAATGGAATCCTACGTTAATGAGCATAGGGGTTGCATACGGAGTTCAGAAGGCCAGGCATGGGACAAATTTATGAAGTCGCATCCTAGTATAGTGGAAACCCAAGTCCCATTGACCCTGATCCCAAGAAAGAAGCTGCAAGTGAAAGAGGGATGCAAGTGCATTTTCCCTAGTAATTTTTCAGGAACCGTGTGGCAGAAGGGTATCAGAATGCAATCGAAGACAATGCATCTCCATAATTCTTGAGTCATATGAGAAGAATAGTGTGGGATTGGCCATGTTCTCTGCATACCCAGCAACGATCACGTAAACCTTGCATGTTGAGTGAAAATCGAATGAGGAGAATGTTGAACTTGTTTGGACTGTGGAAACGTGTGAAGGCATGAATCTTTGGTGGTTTGGGAGTCAAGACCAACCATACCTACCCAAGACAACACCGAGGAAAGGGGTACCTGAGGGACTGCATAGTAAAGAATGGGAACTTACTCGGTCCTTGAGTGGAGGTGATGGGGGTGGTTAGGCTAGCTGAATCCTAATAAGATTCCTACATCTCTATGGCATATCCCATTGTCTTAGTTTCCACATTTCTAGTCTCCATGTGTGTTTGTTAAACCAACAAGTGATTGACCTAGCATGAGCAACTGTGTATGGAATTGTGAGAGAACCTGAGTTTAAATATTCTTAGTGGATAACCCATCCCAGCTCGAGGGTGGTCTCTTAGTTGAAATAATATAGGCTAGACAGATTCCTACAGTTGGGTGGAATGATGACCTCACATAGCAAGTTTCTTAGGAAATTTTCCATTGAAAAGATAAGTCTATGTTGTTTATAATGTTCAGGATTGCTTTGTTATGAATGAATTTCTATTCATGTGGAATTAGATGTTATGATAGCTTGGATTATTCTATGGAACGACTAGATGCATTATTGTGATGAGATAAATTTTATGAATGAGTTATTATTTTATATGTATGTGATGAATAAACTAGTTTAAGCATGGATTGTGCTTGTATTTTGCTTATTCTTGCCAATGTGACTATCTAGATTACATGTCCATGTAAATTATAAGTCCCATGAAAATATAATAAAGATAGCGAAAGATAGTTTTCGTGCCATAGTCATATTCACATGACAACTTAGTGCTCGAGTTTAAATTGGTGAAATCATACAAGGTTTCCATGGTTGAAATCGCAATGCAGAAGCTATGGAAAAAGATGAAAAATTGGCTAAGTGTTCTTCAAGAAATCGAAGTAATCATGACCGTCGATTTCTATGTCGATAACTTGGTTCTGACTTCCGACTTCCAACATGCCAACATCGGGAATTAGAACTTGGGAGCATAAACTATTATGCTCGTTTGTTGGTTCTAACTTCTGACTTTCAATGTGCTGATGTCAAGAATTGGAAGTTGGGAGTGTAAATTGTTATGCTCATTTGTTGGTTTTGAATTCTGCCATGTCGATGCCTAGAATCAAATTCAAAAGCGTAAATTGTTGTACTCAATTGTTTCTTTTACTTTTGATGTGTCGACGTCAGGAATTGGAAGTCTGGAGTGTAAATTGTTAGGGTCGGTTGTTAGGTCCAACTTTGTTAGTTTTTTTATCATTTAATCAATATGATCTAGGATCTTATCTGAGAGAATAACACGCACAACAATAATCATGAGAGACAAGAGACACAAAGAATTTTCCTCGGGGAAACCATAAAGGAGAAAACCTTGCAACTTCCTCGAAGATAGAATGAGCACCAATGGAAAAAGTAAAACCCAAAAACAAAATATGATCTCCAACAGTTGTTCTCTCTCTCACTTGTGCGAGATCCTCTTCTCTCACTCATGCACTACAGTTGAGTGAGTGTGTGTTTCAAATAGAGAGTCTGTGACTCTCTATTTTTACTAGTTTTCAACTTGAGAATTACTCACCAGTGCTAACCTCACTAGGAGAGTCTAATAACCCTAATACCCCTCAACTGTGGGGAATATTTCCTTGACTTACAATGGAGGGTTAACCTCTATGAATTTACATGAATTTATTATATTAATGATTCTATCAATAGGAACATCAGGGTATAATGAAATGCAACATAAGGTATACAAGTGAATAGATTCCGAAGTTACAAATACATCAACACTCCCTCTTAACTAGGAAGGTATTCTCTTGACACAGTTCATTAGCACAAGTCTTCATCACAGGATCATCATCAAAGATGGATCATCATCATCACTGCTCCCACTATCTTGAGCAAATGGTTCCATCTCTCCATTCTTCTCGTCATACTAAATTTCTACAGAGCCAGCCCCTTTTCATGATGGTTGTAGGCCTAGTATCCATGTAGGTATTTCTCTTTAGCGCTTATATCATTGGCATGGTAGGACACAACTACTACTATCTGAGAAAGGATCCAACACTTGCATCCACTGGCATGGTAGGACACACCTACTACCATCTAGGGAAAGGCCCCATCACTTACATCCACTGGCATGGTAGGACACACCTACTACCATATAGGGAAAGGCCCCAACACTTACATCCATTGGCATGGTAGGAAACACCTACTACCATCTAGGGAAAGGCCCCAGAACTTACATCCACTGGCATGGTAGGACACACCTATTACTATCCAGGGAAATGCCCCAGCACTTACATCCCCTGGCATGGTAGGACACACCTGCTACCATGGACGGAAAGGCCCCAGCACTTACATCCATTGGCATGGTAGGACACACCTACTACCATCGAGGGAAAGGCCCCAGCACTTACATCCATTGGCATGGTAGGACACACCTACTACCATCCAGGGAAAGGCTATGCACTTACATCCACCGACATGGTAGGACACACCTACTACCATACGAGGAAAGTATCTACACTTACATCTGACGACATGGTAGCAAACACCTACTAGCATTCGGGGAAAGACTCAACACTTACATCTGACCATGGGAGGAAACAATCTTGCCACCATGTCAAAAATGCACAACAATTATATCTGACAATGGGAGGAACCAATCCTACCACCATGTTAGAAAGGAATAACACTTACATCTAACCATGGGAGGAACCAATCCTACCACCATGTCAGAAAGGAACACGGAATCATCACTTCCCCTTGGAAGGAATCTTGATCTGGAGAACACCAAGCTTCTCCTTGAATTACTCAAAGTTCACTCTGGCTAATGGCTTGGTCAACACATCACCTATCTATTCATCCGTCACAACATACTAGAGCTCCATTGCTCCTCTCTACACCATAAACCTGATATAGTTATTTATGATCTCAATATACTTTGACTTGTCATGGAACAATGGGTTCTCTGACAACTTCACACAACTCTAGTTGTTGCAATATATACAAGTAGCATCCAACTGAATATCAAACAATCAGATAGTAGCATCCTCAGCCACACTACCTCACAACTAGCCANACTTCACACAACTCTAGTTGTTGCAATATATACAAGTAGCATCCAACTGAATATCAAACAATCAGATAGTAGCATCCTCAGCCACACTACCTCACAACTATCCAAACAAGCTATGACATACTTTGCTTCAGCTGTACTGAGTTCCATCCAGGACTGCTTCCTGCTAAACCAAGAGATCACACCTGATCCCATACTGAAGCAGCACACCGAAGTGCTCTTCTTATCAATGGAACTTCCTACCCAATCTGAATCCACATAAAATTCGAGGCTAATCTTCTGATTCAGCTCATACTTGAGGCCATAATCAACTGTACCCTTTGGGTACCTCAGAATATGATTTTCAACAATCAAGTGAACATGTATCTGATCCATCCTGAACTGGCTCAATGTGTTCCCAAAAAATAAAATATATGGTCTCGTATTCATTAGGTACATCAAGGACCCAATCATTTGATGATACATCGTAGCATCAACCGAATTTGATGAAGCATCACTAAATAGCTTCAAATTCGGTGTCATAGGTGTAGTCATGGCCTTGTAGTCCATCATCTTGAACCTCTTTAGGATCTCTACTACATACTTCCCTTGCCCCAGGGATATTCCATCTGCATTCTACCACACCTCCATACCCAGAAAGTAATGCATCATACCCAAGTCTTTCATCTCAAACTCGGGATCAATCTTCCTCTTTGTATCAGCAATCAACCCATCCTCACCTGTTACAAATAGGTCATATACATACAGTAGGAGTATCACTGGGTTCCCTTCCTCAACCTTGTAGTACAGATTGGATTCACTTTACTCTTGGTAAATCCAAAGCTAGTCAGGAAGCTGTCAATCATGTTGTATCATGTCGAACCTCAATATCTTCTGCATTCACTCCCTCTAAAGTGGAGCATCATTCTCCCTCTTCTTTTCACACTCCATGCATTGAAACATTCTCTATTAGAGTAACAAGTAGCTTCCTCTGCTACTAATATTCTATGTATCCATCTAGGGTCACTAGATACCAATATCCTCTATCTTTAACCTTTTCAAAAGTTCCTCTTGCACCCATCTATGAGTTTGTCATCCTCTAGATGCTTTCATCTTCAACCTTGTAGCAAAGGTTAAGATATTCATTACTCTAGGTGTTCTCCAAGCTCCTCATGTATGTGTTATCCCATGGGTGCCTTCTGAGCTCGTACAAGGCCTTCTTTAATTTTCACACATGAGTTTGCCTATCATGTGTCTCAACTTCTAGTTGTTGCAAATGTCTCTTTGTAGTCTATGCCTTCTTTTTGTGAGAAGCCTCGTGCTACGAATATTTCTCTGTACCCCATGATGTTTTCATATACTACATCCTGGATCTTGTAGATCCATATGGAAGATACTATAGACTTCCATTTAGGTCAACATCACATTCTAGTCATCATTCTTAATTTTGGATTACTAGAGTGAATCTTGAACTATCGTCACTTGTTCTTTGGAACAAGTGTCATCCTTCTTTTCTTGTAGGAGATTGTACGCAATCTTTCCTACAAGTCGAATGCACCAGTTGTATGGTTAGAAACATTTCATAAGGCATATTCATAATGGAAAATTATTATACATAAAGATATAATCATGGAACTATTTTATCCAATACAACATTCATCCATATCTCACATAAACTTTCTAGATGCCTTCCATCTCTACCATGACATCATTGAGATTGTGCACTAATCCAGTATGTCAACAAAGAGGTTTCATTCTGGATAAGTAGCAATGGAGATTTGTATAGTACCATGGGATACTTACCCATCACATGCATATTAGTGGTATACTGTCATTAATGCAAACATTATATCATGCATAATACATCAACTGAATATGAACAAATGCCTAACCAAATAATATCATGAAATGACAATTAAATACTTATCTTTATTCGTTTCATGGGTAGACTCCTTCTTGACCCTTTAGCTTCATCATCTTCTTCATTCATCACAACATCATTTCTTATCCAAATGCTAAGATGGATAAGAGGTTCTTCAAGAGTTGACTCCTTCATATTACTCATTGGTTGAGGGATGTTCTTTGGACCGTGAGAGCTTGATCTTCAGTTGCTCCCATTTTCTCTTCTCTTATTATGAGTCGAGCTTCTTCTTGTGTGCGCTCTTCCCAAGTTCTACTGAAGGTAATCACTTCCTTCTAGCACAAATTCCTCAAAGGAATGAATCCCATGATCCTGGGAGGCCATTCAAGGTGGTTATAACAATATATTATTCTTCTTCGATTGGTTCATCATAACATAGAACACTTCCTTTTGGTGCCTTCAAGGATGACACATGAAGAATGAGACGATATTTAATAGAATATGTAATGATTTCTTGGCTCTATCCTTAGCCTCATCTCTCTCTGGCTCTTATAACTTCTTTATTGAAATACCGATCTAAGTCAATTTCTTCAAGGATCACGGAGTTCCTATACTTCTTTCGATTTATATTCTTCCCTTCAAATAGCTTGGTCAAGGAATCAAACATATCTTTAGGTGTCTTTAGGGAAGACACTTGTGGTATAAGGTGATCCTTGATAGAATAAAAAATAATCCTCTTGGCCTTGACCAAGTTCTTCTTGTGTAAGGATTTTAGCCTCATCTCGCTATGGAACTGGAACCTCTCCACTTATGTAGGTGTCCAATTCATTTTCTTCAAGAACCAGTGAGATCCTATAATTCCATGCTTGGAATTTGTCAGCTTCACCAAGATTGTTATCAAGCTAGTGTGATTAGTCATTTTGAAATGAGAACCTAAAATGTAAATAGAAAAAGATTAAATCTTATCGATTTGAGGTGTCAGTCTTGGTTCCGAATCCGGCTAATGTAGGGTTTGTTATAGAAACCCTAATTTTCAAAACTTGGAATCTTTCATATCTTATTGGATATAATTGTGCACCTTCTCAAGGAGAGCTGAGAAGCATATTCATTTTCCCAAAACAATGATCAGAACCAGGGATAATTTTAGGGGCGAATTTTAACCCAGTGGCCTATTTTTCCATGTTTTTCCCCCAAAAAACATTCTCAATTTTGCATTTTTTGAATCCCCGTTTCACCCAATTTTGATGGGGAAAATGTTTTTCACCCTAAAAATCGCCAAATTATTATATAAACGATATAAAATCCTTGGAAATTAAAATATTTTTTGAAAAATATCGCCAATCAGTTTATAGTTGGCGTTTTAAAAATTGGTAATATTCGCCAACATTTATACACTTTTAAATAAGTATGGTTCCTTAAAATCATCCTTGATCGGAACTACAAAATATCTGATTCCCTAATTTTNTTGGCGTTTTAAAAATTGGTAATATTCGCCAACATTTATACACTTTTAAATAAGTATGGTTCCTTAAAATCATCCTTGATCGGAACTACAAAATATCTGATTCCTTAATTTTCTTTAATTTCTTCTCCATAATTCCTTGATATTGTTTCTGAAATATATACAAAAGTGCTACTCCTATGTGTCTCAAAACTTCACACTGAGTTATCCTTGTCTTTGCTCATTCCAACAACACAGTTTTGAGCAGAATTAGTTTCACCAATTGGTACTTATGAGAGTTNGTGCTACTCCTATGTGTCTCAAAACTTCACACTGAGTTATCCTTGTCTTTGCTCATTCCAACAACACAGTTTTGAGCAGAATTAGTTTCACCAATTGGTACTTATGATAGTTTTCCCAATGTGACTTATTTCAGGACTGTTCAGCATAGAAAACTTGTAAAAACTACCACATGTCATTGTTTCACTTTAGGGGTCTAAAAATTTTACCATAGAAAGTACAGTTTGTGCCCTATCTAGAACATATTTCTAAATTCCATTTGAACCTTCGTAGCCCGATATATAGAAATTTTACCTAGGTGTCTTGTTTAGGGATGAATCAAGGGNAGTTTGTGCCCTATCTAGAACATATTTCTAAATTCCATTTGAACCTTCGTAGCCCGATATATAGAAATTTTACCTAGGTGTCTTGTTTAGGGATGAATCGAGGGAGAGGTTGGAACCCTGATTTGGAGGATTCATATATCCCATAAAATAGTGAATAGGAGGTTGAAACATTTACACAAGGTACATAAGGAATTTATCTTTGTCGTGTAAACATTTCGACTCTTGATCATTCTCCAATATTGAGATATAGCAAATGCATCAAAATGACTTTTTTTAGTCTTTTAGGGTTTTTTGGTCCCGGGTCAAATTAGGGTTTGAATTTCCTGGAGTTTTACCCAACCAATTTTTTTGATATTGGTCTCTTAATATCGATTTTGGGGAGGAGAGAAATCCTATGTTGGGATCACTCAAAAATTCCACTTTTGTGAAAAGCCCTAATTTCCCGTAGTAGTGACAGGTCAAAAACTAAAAATGTGTGGAATCAAATTCTGCTTCGACAGAAAGATGCAACCTTCAATGGAGAGTTATCCTAGCCTCCTTTTTTCTGGTGATCTATGGAGAGATACCCAAAAAGTAAGAAGCCAAATATTCTGTAGCTGCATAGTGTCTTCTTGTCAGGTTAGCTCTGATACCATGTTATATTTTTATCATTTAATCAATATGATCTAGGATCTTCTATGAGTGAATAACATGCACAACAATAATCACAAGAGACAAGAAACACAAATAATTTTCCTCAGGGAAACCATAAAGGAGGAAACCCTACAACTTCGTTAGAGATAGAATGATCACCAATAGAAAAAGTAAAACCCAAAAACACAAAGATGATCTCTGACACCTATTCTCTCTCTCACTTGTGCGAGATCCTCTTCTATCACTCGCATGCTACAGTTGAGTGAGTCTGTGTTTCAAATAGAGAGTCTCACTCTCTATTTATAATAGTTTTCCACTTGACAATTACTCACTAGGGCTGACCTCACTAGGAGAGTCTAATAACCCTAATACCCCTTAACTGTGGGGACTATTGCCCCAACTTACAACAGAGGGTTAACCTCTATGACTTTAGATGACTTTATTATATTAATGATTCTCCGGATAGGAACATAGTGGTACAATGAAATACAACATAAGATATACAAGTGAATACATTCATAAGTTACAAATACATTAACAAACTTCCGACATGACGACATCGGGAATAGGAATTCGAGAGCATAAATTGTTATGCTCATTTGTTGGTTCCTATGTCCAGCATGCCGACATTGGGAATCAAATGTTGGAAGTGTAAATTATTGAGTTTATTGTCGGTTCCAACTTTCGACTCTTGAATTCCAACAACGAGAATAAGAAATCAGGAATGTAAATTGTAATGTTTGTTTGGTGGTGCTAACTCCCAACTCCCCACGTCAAAAATTAGAAGTCGAGAGTTCTTGTTGTCATTCTTGTTTTCCCATGTTGAATCCTAATTGTCGATATCATGATCGTCATGGTAAAGTTGGGATCGATATAAATATGTCTAGATTAATTCAATGGGTGATTAACAAGTTGATTAACCATGATTTAGGTGCTAATTAATATTTAATGGTTATAACGTCGGAATGGTGGAATTTGATCATCGGGGTCTTCAATAATCATCGTATTTGGTTAGTAATCAAAGTTAATGGCCTGTTAATAAAGTTTAATAAATAACTAGGCATTTAATCCTATGGAGGTTCACATTTGTACATGTAAGGTATCAATTGGAAAAACATTCGAGTGCTCGGTTTAGTGTGATGTCTTCTCTGATGGTCGATTTGGTTGATAGAGGACATTTTGAGTGGTGTCAATGAAAGAAAAAAATTGAAGGTGGATGGTTTGATGAGTTCCCCATTGCCTCAAAAGGGTTTGAGGCGGTTGGGGACATGAATGAGTGGTATTAGAGTGAAGGTTATAACACTCGAGTTGTTTGGGTTGGGATGGATGCTTACAAGAAGGAAATCAAAGCTAGTGGACATAGTGCTAGGTATGTTTGGGCCGTATCAATGTTTGCAACAAGAAAATCAAAGTTACACAATAGTTCATATGCTTTCAATTTAATAAAATTTCTCATAATGGTATTTCCCAAAATGCATGAATGAGATATGGGTACAAACGAAATTAGTAATTCTATAAATATTCCATGAGACTAATTTATTTATGGAAATGGTAAATGTGTATTATTTTCTATGTTATTAACGCACCTAATAATTATTTATGTAAATGCATAGTGTTTGCAATCAATTGTATTGAATAGTTGTAGCGGAGAGCAATCAACAAAATAAAATGATTCCAAGAATTATGGTGACCGTGAATGATGCCCAATATCCCTATACATGATCAATATGCTCTTAGATAAAATATCTAAGAGGGAAGTGCTGAGACAGAGTTCAATCAGAGAAGAGAGAAGATCACTCCCCATAATTGGCGACTTGTTTGATCAAATGAAGGGAGACAAAGTGTTTTCCAAAATTGATTTGAGTTCAGGTTATCATCAGCTGAGGATAAAGGAGGAATAGATATTCAAGACCGCATTCATGACAAGGTATGGCCATTATGAGTTCATGATAGTTCCATATGGTCTCACCAATGCACCCTCCACCTTCATGTGCCTCATGAACAATGTCTTCAACAAGTATTTGGATATGTTTGTGATGGTATTTCCATATGATATTATTTTGTACGACAAGGATGAAAAATAGCACGATGAACACTTGAGGATGGTGTTGCAGGTTCTTAGAGAGCATAAATTGTATGCCAATTTGAGCAAGTGATTTTGTTATCAACACAGGGTACAATATTTGGGCCACATTATTTTGAAGGAAGGAATTGTGATGGACCCTGATAAGGTTAAATATACACTGAATTGGTATACTCCAAATAATGTTGCATATCTTAGATCCTTTATGGGCCATGCAGGATACTATAGAATATTCATTGAAGTATTTTTTAAATCGCCCATCCAATCACATCAGTGCAAAGAAGCAATGTAAAGTGTGTTTCGTATGAGAAGTGTGATGTAAGCTTCCAACGATTGAACCATTTCTTTACTAATGCCCATGTTTTGAAGTTCATTAACCAAATCAAGGAATATGTTGTATGAATAGATGCTTGCATTGAAGTCTTAGGAAGTTTACTTATGTAAGAAGGGATTTTTATTTTCATATTCATGTGTATTAAAAGAACACAAGAGAAGTTATACAACTCATGACTTGGAATTGGTTGCCATAGTGCACATGCTCAAGATGTGGTGACATTACCTACTAGGTAGGATATTTGAGCTTGGAACAGACCATATGAATTTAAAATATTTATTTCACCATCCAAGCTTAAATTCTAGGCAAGCTAGGTGGTCGGATTTCCTGTTAGAATTTGATTTTGAAACTAAACATATTAAAGGAAAGGAGAACAAGGTTGTTGATTCCCTAAGAAGAAAGTTTCATGCAGTATATTTAAGAATATGTGAATCATAATTAAAAAAAATCCATGAATTCGAAACCAAGGATGAATCCTATCTCTAGGTGTTGTTAGGGAATTGTTCCTATGGTTGGGGTTGAGGCCACTAACATACTAGGGGTTCTACAAGCCAACACATAAAGATATGCAAGTATATATAAAAAAAAGGAGTTCAAGGGTAAGGAGGGATAATACCCTGTGCACTGAAGGTTGATCCAAGATTTCCTTTATCCCTCCTCTTTCTCTCCAACCAAGAGACCTTCAAAAGAACTTCAAACCTCCCTCAAACCAATTTAACCACAAAGAATATATTGATATGCACAAGATAACATAAAACCCTAATCTCACTAGCATCAGCATATGATGATAAAATGAGATATACATAGTGATTTGGAAAGGGAAGACCATCAAATATTTATTAATAAATGGCATAAGTACAAGATATACCTTCTCCTCATTCAAGGTGCCTTGTGAAACCTTTGATCTGGATCTCCTACTTCTCTCTTCTAAGATTCTCAGCCTCCAAGCTATACAAAAAGGGTAGATGACAATTAGGGCATAGGATGAGGGGGATGAAAGACGAAATTCTTCCAGCATAACAATACCAAAAGGCCAAGTCCCCTTCATGGTCCCTTCTGCCTCTCTTATATAGAAATTGAAAGAGTAAGGGCCGAGGATATGGCAGTTACAATTAAGGAAGTTCCAAAAACACACAAAATTTGAATTTTTAATATTTTTCAACCATTTCTGAAGGTATACATCAGTGAAACACTAAAAACCCACATTTGTAAAGAGAAAAACGTAGGTACACCACTGACAACCTGCTTATTTCTTAGAAAATTCATTTTTTAGGGTATTTACAAGGGTTTTTCAGTAGTTGGTCTAGTTTGGAAAGTTGTTCCTTATCCTTCTATCTATCCAATGGACCAAGAAAGCGGTGAAAAGGAGTTATAAAAATATTGATATGGCCCTTCCATCCACAAGTGTCCTTTGGGTGACTGACAGTAGCTTTCATGAAGTGTCATCATGGAAATGTCATCATGCGACCAAACATCTAAATGTCATCATGGATGGAGAATTCCATTTTGGGCTATGAAATATTCCCCCTAATGTATGAGTTTAGAGGGTAATATGATAGCCAAAAGACATTATAAATAGGGAATGGTTGTATAATGGAGTCGAAGAAGATGGAAAATCCAAGATCATAGGCTCAAATGAAGGTACCTAAAAGAGAGATAAATGTTAGACAAACTAATCTCTCAGACATACATTTCCATATGTAAATGATCGCCAAAAATATACAAGGAGTATCTAACATATGTAAGCTGAGGTGACTATCACGATCACACAATATGCAAAAAGGTGCCATGTAAAAGCTAAAGGAGTCATGGCCATTAATGAAAAACGTGGATCCATGCTAAATAATTGATCATAGCCACAAGAATGCAAGGTGGATCTATGTCTCAGCAAATGTCTTATGAGTTGTGACAAGGTCTTGCACAACTCGAGAAATAGTAAAGATGGTGATGCTACTATCTTCTGAAGGTCTTCAATCCAAACCGCCTACAATTACGAATCCTAACCATGTGAATAGGGGAGCTAAAGCTGAACATGGAGGAAATCATTTGATTATCGGTCATAGATGAAAACCATTAACAAACATGAGGAAGACTACCAATAATGAAAATGGTCCCCAAGGTACCTAGTACATTCTAACAAGTGTGAATAACTAGTCTTGAAGTTGAACACCTAAATAATCCATTAAGTAGGAGATATTAAGGTATTCCCACTACCCAATAGCAAGGGAAACTTCCATTAATGACTGCAATTCCCAAGGTACTATCATAAACTCTAAATCTCATTCTGAGATAAATATGTGTGGATGTCGATAGGAAGAGATCCGTTGGAAGGAAGGAATTAGGGCATCTTTCATCATCCAACATGATGGAAATCAAAGACTAATTTGACTTGTAATTGGGACAAAGTTTTTCAACAAGGATGTTAAAAGACTTGATTTAATGAACTAATACCAGGGAGTGGCCGNTGATGGAAATCAAAGACTAATTTGACTTGTAATTGGGACAAAGTTTTTCAACAAGGATGTTAAAAGACTTGATTTAATGAACTAATACCAGGGAGTGGCCAACACAGAAGGTCAAGGAAACTACAGAATGGTCGACACATGTTTATCCTTTAACAATGAGCATGACACAATAGTGACTCAGGAATATTTAGACACAAAGGGACCAACGATACAAATCTACAATGTAGGAGACATTGATAGATTCTCCTTATAATTAGAAAAGTAACCAAGTGGAGGAGTCATAACTCTAAGATCAGGCTTAATCCTAAGGCCAAAAACTAGAACCCAATTGTTGATAGATTCAATATGGTGCTTTGTTCAAGGAAACAATACTTGCTTCCATGATATAAAAATACATATGAATGGACTTCCATTCCCTTCCCTTATTTCTTTGTTGGTTTTGACTTTTGATGTTCTGATGTCAGGAATGAAAAGTCGAGAGCGTAAATTGTTACACTCATTTGTTTTTTTCGACTTTTTACGTGCCAACATTAGGAATCGGAAGTCAGGAGCATTGTAATGCACTAGAAATTAATACATTATTATTATTTTTTCTAAAAAATAATTTATTATTTTTTTATTTTTTTACAAAAAGTAAAAAATAAAACACTTTGTAATAAATAATTTTTATTTAATAAAATATGTTGAAGGGGGGACAAAAGTGGAAATAGATGTTGAAGAGTGTTTCCTGACCCACGAGAGAAAAAGATAAGTGGTTAAAGCCACTGAGTGAGAACTCAAGATGCAGGAGGAATCATCCCATTAGGTCACAACTCTTAGTTGAGTGCTAAAGAGGAGGCTCATAAATGACCAAGTCCTAGGAAAAATACTATATATTAGTATTTCCATAAGCAACAGGAGGATAACATTCGACGGGGATTAAATATGAGAATATAGGAGATGGCACATTGAAGGATTTTTCTCTTGTGGTTCAACAAACAGGCTCGGGGGTTCTGTAGCAAGTAACTTAGCTGCTATGGAATTTGGTTGGGAGGAATAGATTATCCACTTTTGCTTTCCCAGTTGTGGAGCCAAGTTCTAAATCTATGTTTTAAATTTACATTAACACGTTTTATTCTAGATCTGAACTAATTAAGTTAAAACCTAGTATCCATGAATTAGTCTAGTGTATTTATCAAGTCTCTGTTCAATTACGTTGATTATAAAATGTTAAATGATTACTAGGAAAGTTTATTAGATTAGGATTTTGTTCTATGGATCATATGCTAGAAATCAAAATCCTACATTTAGTGTATNACGTTGATTATAAAATGTTAAATGATTACTAGGAAAGTTTATTAGATTAGGATTTTGTTCTATGGATCATATGCTAGAAATCAAAATCCTACATTTAGTGGATATGTATGGATCTATATCAAATTCTTTCATATGCGACTATTCTAGTTATGCATTTCTGCACTCTTTACCTATATTATTTCTTCATTTGTAAATCGAAACTGATAGTAGTAAGAATAACTAGATCCTCTAATTCAAGTTAGTACAAATCTATTTTACCTCAGGTTTAATCAAAGTGAGGAATATATATATATATATACCATATTTCTAATCTTAAAAATATCAAAATTATGTACATATATACAGGCACATTATAACCGAGTTCGT